>CAJVPQ010002248.1:0-14514 GCA_910591825.1 Funneliformis caledonium
AATTGGAATCTTTGTTAAACTTTGTATTTTAATAGCATCTCGTATTCCTTGCTTCCAGAAATGTAATATGGCCTGTCACTAAAAGTTGATAGAGGGATCGTCAGGCTTTCATTTGCAGTTGATCATTTTTCGAAAAAAAGTTCATTTTTTTTGCACACCACTGTATATAAATGTATTTTTTTTTATTTCGAGGAGTTATATTTATCATTTGTGTTTCAGTTTGATTAGTTTCTTCGAAACATTCATTTAAATGACTCTTTTTGGAGAGCATTAAACGTACTTTTGCCTTCCTTTAATCTGGCAGATGGATTCGGTTTTCCATTTATAGAGTAGATTGAAAACCTGACTTGGAATATTTTCTAAGGAGCCAGATTTTCCGTAACTTAAAATGCATGACATGTAGAAATTATTCCTATTTGTGAGAATAATTTTGATACCAAATAACGTTACAGGTTCAATTTATTATAAATACATCAAATAGGTTATATATATTATAAACGCTTTTAACTATTCACATCCAACTTTTCATTCCAAATATCAATTAATCTTCTGAAATTTTCAGCCTTATTTTCATCTAATTTTGATTCGGTATAACGTTTATATAATATATCCGCCATATCGATACAAGATTTTAATCTACTCCTTCGTGATTCAACGCTATATTCAGTAAATTTATCGTCATGCTTGATTAATTCACTTTTTTCCCAATCAGAAGGAATCGGAGGTAATTCCAAAGCTTCATTATTCATTCTATCTAAATTTTCTAATAATTCCGAAGCGGTTATATCAACTCTCTCCCAACTTTCCAACTTTAAGGAAGCTGATATTAAGATGGTATAAAGATGAACATCATATTGAGAGATATCATAGTAAGCCATCAATCCAAAAGTTTTATAAAGATTATCTAATATCTCCTGTTTATTTGAAGAGAGGCTCATCTCATCCGACGACGGATCAACGATTTTATTAGCAAAAGCTAACATGATCCGTCTAAATCCTTCTTGACTAGGTAATAAAGCATATTGTGCTCTATCCGTTAACATTTGAAAGACAACGTCTTCGGAATTAACTTCACAACACTTTTTAATGATGAAACGAGTTGTTATCGGTGTTGAAGGTAATAACTTTTTACGCCATTGAGCAATCGCTTTCGGTAGCAATAAAGAATCCTCACGCGTTTGAATATGGTAAATTAAATTATTTAATCGTCCATGCCTTGGAAGTTCATGTAAAGGAGTTGTTTTTTGAGTTTTTTGAATTGCTTCTTTGTAAAGTTTATAAAATTCTGATGATACACCTGGTGGAATTTCTGAGGTTCGCTCTGTCAAAGGTCCTTGTAGTAACGTCGTAGGGAAAAGTTCGGCATCTTGTAAATCCAGTGTATCTTGTTCCTCTTCGATCTTTTCTTCCACTTCTTTGGTTCCTTTTTTAACGATTTTTTTTTGAACTTGGAATTCAAAGCACACAAATAAATTGATGATCGAAACGTTTTTGAAAAATTAAAAGCTTGCAATTGAAAGAAATTGACTCACCTAGGCATACTCTATTATTATGAAATCCTCGACTTTGAACCACATATATACGTACTGGAATAATTAAATTATATCTTTACTCACTATAAATGAAATGTCAATGGGAAAATATCGAAAAAATAAAAAAAAAATTTTTAAAGAGTATCCACCTCTACTTAATATTTCTCTTGAAAAATTGCGCGTTGAATAATTATACGAGTGAATTTGAGTAGGACTAAACGTTGTAAAAGATTTAAATGAATATCGAAGTAAAGGTTTAATTGAAAATAATTTACTAGTTATAAACATTTTTTATAAATTCAAAAAAGAAATTAAGTTAAACACACTTTAGATTTTGGAATTCCCGTTAGATAGTGGAAAAAAAAAAATTTTTTTTTGATTGTACGACGTCAGCCACCATCTACATGCAGTGATAAAAAAAAAAATTTTGCATTTTCTTCACCTGAAATATATATATATATATAATAAAAAGTCTCTCATATTTAAAATGGCTCAAAGGATACAAAGGCCACTTAAAGCTTTCTTTGTAACGAATTTTAGACCAACACTTGAGGAAGCTCGAAAGGTTTATTCATTTTTTGCAGCAAAAGGGGAATTAATTGAATTCAAATTTGCCAGGGTATAGTATCGAATAAATATTCATTATGATTAACTAGGTATACAATTTTGTTTTGAATTCTAATTCTTTTTCAATAGGATCCGGAAATAAAAAAAATTAAAAATTTCGGTTGGATAAGTTATAAAGATGATAAAATTACAGAGGAATTATTTGAGAATTGGTTTAAAATTGAACCATACAACACGGAAGTAATTGTACAACGAGCGGATAAAGAAGGTTGTGAATAAATGAATTTGATCTTATCAAACAAATCAAATTTATTAATTCTAAATTTTTTTTACTGACATTAACAATAATGAAAAAAAAGTTAAAAAAAGTAAAACCCAACAACTGAGGGCCTCGAAGTATCCTATGTTTGGAGGGTTCTATCTCAAAGATGATGCTCCATCTTCATCTCCGGTGCTTGATCAAATTAATGATAAACTCACATCAATAAGTGAAATTAACGATAAATCACAATTACATTCGTCAGATACGGGTCAAGAAAGTGGAAACGTTATTATAAAAGAAAGCATTGAAGCTATAAAAGATCATCAGGATTCTTCTTCAACTGCAACGGCGAATTTTACAGAGACTGTTATTGAAGATGCAACAACAACTATAGAAACAAACGTCTATCGTGTTGTTAATAGTGAAAGTAATGCTGCTAACGCTGCTCAGAATTCCAGTGAAAATTTGTAAAGGGAAAGTACGTCCGCCTTTTCATTGAAGTAGAACTTATAAATATTAAAATAGATAAATAATATAAAGGTATGAAAATTCATCACATTTATTTAATAAATAAATAAATAAATAATTTACACCTCAAAACTGCTTCGTACAGTAATTTCTTAAAATACATTGTCTTTATCTTAATTTTTTTCCTTCAAAAATATAAGCTCTTTCACAATGCTCTAATACTATTCTTAAATCATCGCTTTTACTTCTATACTCTTTACCAATTTTTTTTAAACTTCCAAGGCACAAATCTCTTTTTTCTTTCAAATTCTCAACTTGATCTCTAGGTAAACTTCCTTTTCCACTACACAAGGCCGCAAGTAATCTAAACGATGATATAAGTTTCTTGAATTTGTCATAGTGACTGAAATTAAAGAAATCGTGTTACTATTTATTCGATAGCTGTTATAAGAGTGAATTTTGTTTTTTTTAAAAAAAAAAAAAATACGCAATAAACTTACCTGTCAACAAGTGCAATATGATACCAAGCGAAAATGAATACAGCACTGGCAGCCAGAATAAATCCCAAAGGGGTAAAAAAGAACGTCACCCAAATAAAAAAGAATAATGCCGAATAAGCTATCAGCAACCATGATAATCCCAATGCGATTTTATTTTGTGCTCTCGACTCTTCATATATTTCATATTTCGCTGATATTATACCCAACAGATATATAGGCCAATGAAAACATAATCCTGGTAAGAAAAATGGTAATTGAACCACAAATTTCAACAATTCACGTAAGAATGTATATGTTGCCCATGGAATTGTAAGACTACGATTTTCGTAGCGTGCTATATCAGCGTTGGATAAACGGAGTTCGTCCAATGAGGTCTTATATTGAATTAAATTGTTTTTCAAAGATAATATTTCGTCGGAAATTGTATTTGCGAAAAAATTTATCAAACTTAAAAAAAAAAAAAATGTCAAAACAGCCTAGTTAAATTCAATGGCTTGGAATTAAATTACCTTTAATAAATTACCTCTGTGTTATCTTTACGTAATCTTCAAGTGGCACGTGTTTGTCACCCGAAAATATAAGTTGCCTAGCGATTGTTGCTGCGTGGGAGGTTTCCCTATTTATTACACGTTGACTAATTAATAAAGGAAGAAATTTAAGAATTGAGTAAAGTTAACTTACCAATCTGGGGCATTTATCGTTAACTTTTCCGTTTCAGTCTCGATATGTTTGGTCAATCGTTTGACGGTTGCTCGATTATCTATTTCGAAATCCTCGAGATACGATTCCATGTGTATAGGTGGACCATATCTTATTGACGAGATCAGAGATTAGATAAATTGAAACATTAACATTAAAGGATTCGCACAAATCTACTTACGCAACTATGACCAGGCTCCTATATTTTGATTTTTGAACATAAGTCAGTCCAACGGGAATGACTATGGCCTTTTCGGGAAATTTCGATTTCTTTTTGTCGATATCGTCACGGCCACCATTTGATTTCTCGAGATCAGACACAAAGGAAGCATATTCTAATACAGCCCAAGAAGCACCATCCTTAAATTCTAACAGTCGTGATTGAGAATGCGATGTTCCTATGAAATAACCAGGTAAATAAACACGTCAAATCTCTTGCACCTTTAACAACAGAAATTCTTACCTTCAGGAAACACGGTAACAACTTCACCGAGTTTCAAGACTTCGAAAGTTGCGGCAAACAGCGCTTTATTATTCTTTGTTTTTCTATCGACGGGAACAACTCCACCACTAGTTAGAATTGCATTTAAGATCTTATTTGCAAATAATGAATTTTTTGCCCAGAAATGTAATTTTCTTTTATGAGGAAATGTACTGGCTAACACCGCTGGGTCAACGATCATATTACTATAATTATAATAATTAAAAAGTTAGAAATTGCATTTCTTCTTTTGACACGAATTTCAACAACTTACTAATGCGTTGAACAAACAATAACTGGACCTTCTTTTGGTACATTATCATAACCAACAGTTATAATATCTCTGTAGAACCCATAAATACTCCAGCGTGACAAAGTGCAAGCTATATCATAAGTTATTCCGAATGGCATATTGTAAAGTGGAACTTCTTAAAAGACAAAATGTTTATACAAATTCCCCGAGGATCGAACTTTCGTATAAATACCGAAAAATCATGATGCCACGTTTATTCTAACGCATATGATTTTTGCATAAGAGATATACAATTCAATCATTTGACTGTAATAGCCATGTGATTCATGTAATTTCATTTTAACCCAAGGGGTAACAAAAGGGGAGGGGGGAAATTAAGTCGGTGAAAAACCATATTTGGGCTCATATGTTGGTGTACCCAATTGAAATATCACGTGATGAATACCCGGGTAAACCCATTCAAACTTTTCTTAACCGTTTTTCGTTGCAACTAAATGTACAGCAGAATTTAAATAATGGATAATTTTCTTCCGGGACAAATTTTCACAACTTCTGCAAGTTTGATAGATAGTGTTGATCGTAAGTTTTAAACTTTATTTCTATTTTTTCTTTTCATGAACGTTTTGTTCATTAACCTTTTTAATTTTTATTAAAGGAAAGTTACTAGTGGTACTTCGTGATGGCCGCAAACTTATTGGAGTATTAAGGTCTTTTGATCAATTTGGTAAGGTTAATTAGATTGAAAATGATACGTTCTGATATTAACTCTGTTCTTATGATTTACGTATTAATCAAAATTATCATAAAAGCAAATCTGGTATTACAAGATACGATAGAGCGTATCTATGTTGGTGACGCGTATGGAGATATTCCTCGAGGAATTTTTATAATTAGAGGTGAAAACGTGGTTCTGTTAGGGGAAATTGTAAGATTTCCGTATCCTATATTTTAGATATCACTTTGTTAAAGATTGCATGTGAAATTAATAAATATTGTATTTTGAATAAGGATCTTGACAAGGAGGACGAATTACCACTTCGTCAAGTACCAGTTGAGGAAATCTTGTTGGCACAGCGAGAGGAAATGGAAGCAAGGCAAAAACGCGAAAAACTTAAGAACAAACTATTGCATGATCAAGGGTTTAGTGTGGACTTTACTGAAACTGATTTATATTAATTTATGCTTCCGCTATTATATATACTGTACACTAGTAATTTGAAATGGTTTCGAAAAGGTTACTAAGGTTACTACTCCTCAATTTATCAATCACGATAATACCTGAATTGAAAAAAATAATTAACTTAAATAATTTTGAATTTTTATTTTCGGATTATCTATCTACTTGTTTTTTGTAACCTAAACACATATAATATCCTTCTGTTGACTTTTTGTGCACAGCCTGAGGTTTTTCGTGACGAACTCTGTTAAACTTGGTCTTTAAAAGGTTTCTAAATTCATGGTCAGATTCTCCCATCAAGAACTTTCGTTAGAAAAACGAATGACTGGTTTTAGTTTTGGTTATACAAGCAAAATGATATTTTTTAATTTTTGAAAAAAAGATTCTACCTTGCATAAAAAGGTGCCTCCAAATTTTAATGCTTGCTCAGCAAAATTTAGGGAAGATTCGCATAATTCCTTGAAGCACAAGTAAAAATTAATAATTTCATATTAAATTGGTTCAAATCAAAAAGTTTTGATTCGAGCGTTATTTACCATTGATTTAACATGATCTATGAAATGTTGTCCTGAAAAATTCGGTGCCATGTCGCTTACAACTACGTCCACCTCTCTCTCTTTCAATAGCTCTTTTATCTTTTGTTGTATGTTTATATCGGTAAAGTCTCCTTGTATAATATTCACACCAGGAATCGGCTCAATTGGTAACAAATCAACCGCAATAATTAAACTGTCATTTAATTTTGTGTCAACAGCTTCTGTTTGTTCAATGGTTAAATCTAATTCCGGATAAACCTTTCGAGAAATAACTTGACTCCAACTACCGGGAGCTGCTCCACAGTCGATAAAAACCGAACCTGGTTTAATGAAATTATACTTTTGGTCCAATTCCAATAATTTGAACGCACTTCGGGCTCCTTTTTTATTTTTATTGAATAAAGTGTTATATTCTAAATTATAATTTTTTCATGGCGTTATGAAATGTGAAAAAGTATAATCATTTACGATAATTTTGTGATAATGCTTTCTTGACAAATTGATCCCGAACTTGTCGTGCTATCCACCTTTTTGAAGAAGGTGAGGATGCATATCGAACTTGGTTGAATGATGACTTTTGCCAAGCATTTACCGAAAGTTTCAATCCACCTTGCAACATTTTCAGTGACTTTTGCTAGAAATTTCTTAATTTTTGATGATTAACGAATCCATTAACACCACGACAAGTTTAGTAATTCGATTTGGTTACGTCATTCAAAATTTTTTGTTATATAAACAAATCTTTCTGATTGTTTTTCTATCATAACCAATTTATAAACAATGTCGTCCTTTTTCGAGTCACCTCTCGGAAGTCGTAATTTTTCGACTTTCGACGCTTTTAAGAATGCAAACGATCTCACCAAACCCGTACAACAACATTTGATCAAAGTTTACGCAACACTTGCAACAACCTGTTTGATAGCTGCTGCTGGATCATACGCGCACATTTCGGGTCTCTTCTTATTTGGGGTATGTTTTATTTAATAAATTATTTTTTTTCCTTTAATCACAAAATTTTCTTTTTAATAAAAAATTTTAGGGCGGTTTTCTCTCATTTTTAATAGGTTTCGCTTCGTTGATTGGAATCAAGGCTTTTCCCAATATACCCGATAATAAGAATATACGTTATGGCCTTTTATTTGTAAGGATCTTTTTCTTTATTTAACTTTGACATTAAATATAAAAAAATAATACTTAATAATATTCTTATCTCTACATAGAATTTCGCTTTCATGGAAGGATTATCAATTGGTCCTTTGGTTGATTACTCTCTTCAGATTGATTATTCGTAAAGCATCATAATTTTTAATTTTTTTCTTGTTGAATTGCAATTTTAAATTTCCAAATTAAACACATCCTTTTGAATTTCTTTTTTTAGCGGTCGAATTCTATTAATTGCAACCGCCTTTACTAGTTTAATCTTTGGTTCTTTTACCTTGAGTTCTTTGTTAAGCAACAAGAGAATTTTTATTTATCTTGGGGGTTTATTGACCTCCATTATCAGCTTATTGACTTTGATGTCACTTATTAATCTGTTTATTGGCTCAAGATTATTATTTACTGCGGAGCTTTATCTTGGATTGTTCATGTTTTGTGGTTATGGTAAGTTTATTGACCAAAATCGAAATGATTTAAAAAATGTTT
This sequence comes from Funneliformis caledonium, assembly GCA_910591825.1. NCBI lineage: Eukaryota > Fungi > Glomeromycota > Glomeromycetes > Glomerales > Glomeraceae > Funneliformis > Funneliformis caledonium. Next base: position 8,120 of record CAJVPQ010002248.1, read on the forward strand.
ATGACCATCTTTGTTAACTCAATTATTCTTCCTTTAATAGTTATCTTTGACACCCAGCTTATTATTTATCAAGCTACATACCTTTCCTCTCGTGATGTTGTCCAACACTCCCTTGAACTTTTCATTGATCTTGTCGGTATTTTTGTCAGGATCTTGCATATTTTGATTAAAAATTCCGAAGATAATGAAAAAAGAAGACATAATAATAGCAAACGAAACAACAGAAAAACAGCATATGCTGGATATTAATAATCTTAATATTTTAATCTTTAATGTTTATCTGACTAAAGTTAGTATAAGATGATTATTATGAGACGGATATTTCACGATATATTATACATAATTATTATACTCTATAGTTGACATTAATAAAATAATTATTTTAGATTTATTATTTGAAATAAATTCAGTTTTGGATAATTAAAGTTGAAAAAGTTACTTTTAATATTATATTACAAAATAAGTTGCTGAAAAAAATTTTTTGATTACATATAAAACATTTTGATCTCTAATAGATATATATATATATATATATAAAGTTAGATCTAGCTAGCAATGCTAAAATTGATTCAGTACACTCAACATTGTAATTTAGTGGCTAACTCCCTATCATTAATTTTCGCCCTTTCTTTCCCTTTTTTGATAATTTATTCAAAATAAATTTTTTTTATTTAATATACATATATATACTATTTATAATTCATTAGAATATCCGATAACTTTTGTGAGTTCTGCATAAAAGTTTGTGATTAATATAAAGTTTTAATTTCCATTAAATTAATCCATTAACTTTATAAAAAAAAGAAGAAAAACCTACGTTCGAATTTGATGTTTTCTCTTATTACAGTAGGTTTGGCCTCATTATCATAATTTGTGGGAATAATAACAACGTCATCTTTTATTGTAAGTTCCCGTGACTTAATATAAGATTCAAATTCATCATCGTCTAATCGAAAATTATTTAAAATTAAAAAACGTTAGAATCTAAAAAAAAAAAAAAAAAAAAAAATTCTCATTTAATTGTAAAACGAACCATTTGTAAAATTAAGATATGATCTCAATAAATCTGCCGATATACTTTGATATGTCATACAAATAGCTGTCATTATAACTAGTAATTTTATAAAAAATTGTTGAAATTTTTAATAATCTATAAATTCAATGAAATATTGAAATATCAAAAGATATTAACCTTTACGAATCGCATTCTCAAAACCAATAGCTTCACTTGCGAGTTCTTTGTAAGCCTCATCTTTTTCAAAACTATCCCAAAATTCTTGATATCTGGCTTGTTCCAATAATTGTTGCAACGTAATTAATTTTGCTACATTTTCATCATTAAGCTATATTCATTTGATAAAGAAAAATATTAAAGATAATCAAACTAATATCCCAAGAGATTTGATTATTTATTTAATTCAATTCATATTAATAACAAGGATACAGCCCCTTCTTGTAATAAATATAGGCATAAATTGAAATCTGGATTTGGTATAGCTGTCAGGGCTTTAACAAGAATATTGTGGATGACTATCTCGTTGACAAGATGTGGATTAAATTGATACCTAATGAAAATAAATGAATTTATTGGTAAATTAAAGATGTTAAAAAGGCTCATTAAAAAATTCAAATTATTTTTTTTTTGCCGATTTAAATTTAAGGTAATACATTATTTTAAAATCATTGAGGGCAAGTAAATCTTTCAATACTGAGCTACGAAAATATACGTAACTTGGTTCAAATATCAATATATAACTTAATCATCTTTTAAAAATGTATAACCTTCCAATACAAATTCTTAAATTAAAAAATTTTTTTACAAATTCGAAATATAACCTGTCAAGTACTTACAATTTTAATATCGCTAAATTAGCCATCAAATCATATTCTTCATTTTGAAGCTGTACTGCTAAATATTCTTCAAGGATTGATACATTATCAGGATTATATCTATCAACACCGTCAATTAATGATTGTATAATTTCAGGTCGAGAAGGAGGAATTAATGGTGAAGGGAAAAGAAGCGAATCGTTATTCATCTTTTTATTTTTTTTTTTTTCTTTCGTATCCTCTGATCTGATATTTATTGGTTAGCTCACATGATAGTCACATGATATTTCGAAATACAAAAGTATAGAGTAAATTTTTCATTTTTTAACTATGCCAAGTTTTTTAGTCATCTATTGCATAAATGAAATATTTTATTAATTGATTATTAGAAAAATCTCTATTTTTTTTAAAAAGGCAAAAAAATTGGGTTCGGCAACTCAAAAATCATAAATTACATATGTGATTACTTGCAGCTTATTAATTAGTAGAAATAAACGAAAAGCTAACAAGTTGATCCTTTAGCGAGAACCTATTACGTGCGAAGAATTGAAAGTAGGGAATTTTTTAAAATTAGATTTTACACTTGCATTACTTTAAATCAAACAATGAATAAATTTTCCATTAAGCAATAGATAGCTAAAGTGTTATTAAAAAATATAGCTCAGTTACTTAAGAAAAATTTACAAAATTATCTAATTCTTAACGATTAAACATGCTAATTAAAAAAAATTTACAGTTTAGTTTTGAATAACTTTTTTTTAGATGTGTTTACTCCAGAAGGATTTGAAAGAGGTTGAAATAGCCTACTCAAGTCACGCTATACAACATATGCTCGCCATCCTAAGGTATCACAACTATAGTTGCCTGGCAAAACTCATTTTAGCAAATGGCAAAAGTCGAAATCCTATATTTTGACAGATTTGTTAATAAGTATATAATATAGTTTTAACTTTTGACAGGATTTTATTATGGTTTTGAGTTTTGACAAGTTTTCTAATAAGGTTTTATTACAGTTTTGCTATGACCCCGTCGAAACCTGAGAGTTTTGCCAGGCAACTATAATCACAACCACTCAAGAATATACGCAATTACATTACATAATCTACCTAAGGCTGCCATTTAGTAATTATAGTCTACTTCTCCTGGATTTAACCCTGAGATCTGCTCAAATAACATCCTATTGGATAGAAGATTCACTTCAGCCACAGTAATTGATTGTCACTGTTTTTACCAATCTAATTTATAGGATTATCCTATTGATAACTACTGAGATCATGAGATCAGATTCTTTATATAGATGGTGACTTAGTATCTATAGCGTTAAAGTCATTCAGAAATTAAACCTAACTTCTAATCCTACTGACAATGTAATTTGATCCAAATTTGCAATGTATAATGCAATCTATTATATCTGAAATACTTCAAATCTACTAATTACTAATTAATAACTTTCTTACTTGTGTAAGAATCCTTGGGTTTAAAGACGTGAAACAGTATCCATTATAGACTTATCAGAAAAGGCCAAGTTTTTATTAATCTATAACTTCATTTACATTCATATGTTCTTTAAATCCAGTATTTAAATATAATCAATATCAATTGATAAATAAATTAACCAGTTATTGTTCAAAGCATAATAGAAGAATATTATGTATACTTAAGATCATACAATATCATCTGTTATTATGTGAAACTGCCAATCAAATTTCAGGATCAGGTGTATAATCAATATTTGTATGATCAGGTAATAATAATAAAAAAATTAGTATTATATTAAATTATTTTTTATTTTTTTGCTTTAGATGTATAACAGTTTCTGTTCTCTAGTTAACATATATTAGTCTATACAATATAACAGGTAAAATTTTAGATAAAATAATTGGTAGATTAAGAAGTTAATTTTATTATCATATAGATCATTAAAAAGATTGTTTTGTCTATTTTATTGCTATCAATCATTATATAATCAATTTTATTATCCTTAATAATCATATAAATCATAAATATCTATTTAGTTACCTGTAAATCTAATAATTTTATTAACATAGCAACTTTATTGCCTAGTAAATAAAAATTTTATTTCAATCAATATATTTAGTTTAGTTTATTTTATTAATTATTCAATATGTAGAAATATCTTTGTATTTTTTTTTGAGTCTTAGTACTGATGAGATATTAATTTTTTAGGTATTGAACTTATCATTATATTAATAAAAAAGTATAAATAATTAAGTATAAAACTTATTCTTCACAAACTTTTTGAAACTGTTATAATCTATTTGTAAACTCTTTGTATTTATTGCAATTTCTTTAATTATTATTAATAAACTTATTTTATAATATTATATTAATTTATTATATTAACTTAGAGTCTTTAAAGCGTAATCTCTATTTTTGTGTTTATTTTTATGTTTATTTTACATATTTTTATATTAAGAATAATTTTTAACGTTATTGTAAATTTTACTTATGATATTTCAAATAATTGTTTTAGTTTTATTTACCCTTTTATAATTTTATTGAAGTAATAAAATAATTGTAATAACACTCACATATTCAGTTACAATAAAATTCTTATGAAACTTATCTAGTTTTATATCTCAATTAAGGCCTGAATCTGTAGCTATTTCAGTATAATTCACAATATGAGTTTAGTTATTATCAACTGAATTAGTGATACTAATCTTTTTAGTTTTGAATAATATCAAAAAATTTAAAATATAAATAGATTTTTGCTTTTCTTTTACAGAAATTTGATTATAATTTCAGATTATATATTAAAATCTTGAAACATTTAGGATTTAAATGATAATATAAATAAATTTATAAATAATTTAAATTAAATATCTAAAAATTTAATAAATTATATTCATAATATTTAATAATATAAATAGTGAAAAATCCATTTCAATATTTAAATATTTTTAATTTAAAATTTGCTAAATTCATATTTTATAAATCACTTGTTTAATAAAAATATAAAATATACAAATTATGATAAATTTGATTTAATATTTATAAATTACTAACTAATTACAGTCTAACCTTAATATACTGATAGTTTATATATCAATAATTGTTAAAGCTTTGAACAATTCAGATTAATCTGAAGATTTTTCAGATCAATTCAGTTCAAATCAGTTTCAGATTGTATAAAAATCGATCCAAAAATTTTCAGTTCAGTTCAGATTTTTTTCAGATTATAATTCTAATCCAAATTGAAAAAAATTTGAATTGAACTGATAATTTCAGATTAATCTGAAAGTTCAGTTTGATTATATGCGAAACTCTTAGAGGATCGCAAAATTTGCAAATTCTCTAAGAAAATCGTAAAAATTTAGCTAAATTCTTAGAGAATCGCAATTTTTTGCAATTTCTCTTTAAATTTCTCTTCGAATTTCGCAAAAAAATTGCAAAAACCTTGGAGAATCGCAATTTTTTGCAATTTCTCTTAGAATTTCGCAAAATTATCACGAAACTCTTGGAGAGTCGCAAAAAATTGCAATTTCTCTTCAAATTTCACAAAAAAATTGCGAAAACCTTAGAGAATCGCAATTTTTTGCGATTCTCCTAGAGTTTCGCATATAAATTGCGAATTCCTTATATAATCAAACTGTAATTTCAAATTAATTCAAAAATTCCAATTCAGTTCAGATTTTTACTGGTCTGCGATTCAGTTCGAATTTGGATTAGCATTTTTAAAATTAATAATCTGAACTAAACTGAACTGAAATTTTTAGTTCAGATATGAATTGGCATTTAATCTGAACTGACTGAACTGTTTGAAGCTTTAATAATTGTTATATACTGATAAATTTCCTTTATTTCATTTCACAATTAGTAAAAATCTTATATACTAATATTACATATTGTTTTACAATATAACATATATCGATATTATTTCTTTATCTTTTAATAAGTAATATATAGTAACATATATTAGTGTATAAAATTTAGACAAAAGTCATATGTACAAATTGTACTAAAAATAGAAAATTAATGCATGTATTACATAGTATTTCTATTTTTATAAATAATTTATCCATAATTTATCTATTTTTAGTAATTATTTGTGCACATTTTATGTTGTGTAATATGTATATAAAAAATTTAATATGCACATATGTACATTGTATATATGAATTTTACATACTGATATATACTGATATTTTAAGTTACACTAGCATATATACTAACTTTTTATTTTAACGCATCGTATTTTAATTTTGTAATTATGTTTTAATAACTAAAAAGAAAGTCTATATTAATTAAACAAAAGAGTTATTTTAACATATACATAAAAATGTCAACTCCATTTAGATTCTTAGAAAATATTATAATCTATTCAAGAAGAACTTGCTGTTCTATATAAAATTAAACAAAATACTATTTCAGATATTTTAAATAAAAAAAGAGATTCAGAAGAAACAAATAAATAAAAAAAAAGACCTGTTTATTTTCCTCAAGTAGAGAAAGTTCTTTTATTATAGATAACAAATGTACTTGTTGCAGAACTTATTATTAATACTGATATTTTATGTGAAAAGGTAAAATATTTTGCATAA
>CAJVPQ010002249.1:0-14509 GCA_910591825.1 Funneliformis caledonium
AAAATTTATTAAAAAAAAAATAAATTGTTATTCTTTTTATTTTTATAATATAAATAAACACTTAAGTGTCATGTAAAGGCAATTTGTTATTGCGGTCATATGACTTTACTAGCATTAATTCACGTTATGGAGGGTGTGCGGATACTTTTGTCTACCCTTTATATAATAAAATATGATTTTCTTTCATATTATTAAGTCAATCAGCTTAAAATTTCATATAGTAACATAATGATCATAATAATAAATGATCGATATATTTATTTGTTTATTTAGTTTTAGCCTTCAAATTTTTTCTTTTGACAATTATGGTAAAGGTTATACTTGAATAATGTCATATAATTGTAAGTACTTTATAGAATAATGGTATCTGTTATGCTAAACTTTACATAAATTAACCCCTTTCTCACGTTTTTCTATATATGATTATATCAAAAAACTTAAAAATGATAATACTTTAAACCTCTTATCTCACTCTAAAAGGCCAAAGAAACTTTCTCCTAAAAATGTCATTTTCTAGATCGTCTTATTTCAGCAAATAAATTTTCAAGATGTGCAGAACTTGCGAATATTTTGAACAAAAATTATATTGAACTTAATATAACTGATCAGACTATACTTAATGAACTTAATAATCTTAATTATATTAATACTTTTTCAAAATCTATACTCTTATTAACGGATATTCAGAAGTAACGTAGAGTGGAATTTGCTATAAAATACAGAAGACAAAATTGAAATAAAGTTATTTTTTCAATGAAACCACATTCCAAATGTTTTAAAATATCCAGAAAGTCTTTTATAAAGTTGGCATACAACCTTCATATAAACCTATGGTAAAACATTTATACAAAGTTTATGCATGGGATGTTTTTTAACAAAAGTTCCAATTGGCTTTCTTTTTTTACAAGAATAATAGATAAGAATTTTTATCATGAAATTTTATCTGAAAATCTGTTTGAAAATGCAAATTCTATGATGAAAGGGTTCTAGATATTCTAACAGGATAATGATCCTAAATATATAGCAAAAAAACTAAAAAACTTCTTTCTGCACATTGTCTAAGATTGTTAGACTGATCATTAAACAGCTTAAACCTCAATTCTATCAAAAATTTATGGGCGATTTTGAAGGAATATGTAGAAAAACAGGTTAACAAGTTAGCTCTTAAAAAAACCAGTTACTGTTGATACTTTTTGTGAAATAATCCAAGAAGAATAGGAAGGAATTGAGCTAAAAATCTTTCTTAATTTAGTTCGTAGTATGAAATTGAGGTTAAAACTGGTAATTAAGGGTGATGATAATAAGATACTATATTAACTATTATTAAGTAAACTTATTTACAAAGTTACAAAGAATATGTATATAAATTTTTATTTATATATGACATTTATTTATGTTTTAATTAATAAAAACGTGATTCTAATTACTTTTTTTAACCACTGTATATATCTATAGTTAATGCTTTTATCATGAACTTTTACTAGTTAAAAATATTTCTATATAGTATTATCTTCTATCCTATTATTTTTAATATTACTAATGTTTTTTTTTAGAATTCTTTTATTATCTCATTTTCTAGATATCAAATTTTTAATTTAAAATTTCAGAAAAATTAAATAATATTATATATAAGATAATTCTAAAATTTTACTTTTAACTATTATTTATTTTTCTTTAAAAATATATCTATAAATCTAATTATTTTTTAATTATATCTTTTCTTAGATTCATTAAATCAATACAATAATACTGATTTTTCTTACTAATATTTTAAATAAGTTATTTGAAATTATTTAACTAGTTTAAATTAATTTTTTTAATCAGAATTATTTAAAAAGTTTTACTAATTTGCATTAAATTTATTATATATGTTAAAATTAAATTTATTAATTGAAAAATAAATTTATAATGCATATAATAATATTATTAGTTATCTGAAGGTTTTATAATACTTATTTATGATTTATATATTAAATAAAATAATAGGTTAATAGTATGATATGTTTAATATATAAATTTAATGATATTATAATTTAAGGGTTAGGAATAAATTTTATTAAATATTTATTTATCTCTTGATTTCAAATTAAAACTTTGTAACTTATTTCTGATACAAGATAAAACCATTTTTTTTATAATAAATTTATAATTTTCACTATACTACTTAAAATATTAATTCAATTTTTTATAATTATAAAATTTATATTAAATAGCTTAAATTATTATACTCTTTTATTTAAATTAATAATTTATAAAAAATTTTCTTTTGATTCTTTTTATATATTATATAAATTGATTTTTATGTTGCAACTAATGATTTTTGTTATATGACTTTAGTAATTTTTAATATTAATTAATAATATGCATGTTTTATATATATAATTTTTAATCAATTTTAAAATGCATGAAATTAGTTAAAAAAAATAAGGTTTAAATAATTTAAAAAAAAGATTTATTTAAATATTATTATAATTCTTTGAATTCAAAGTAAAAATTTTAAATTGAATAATTAATATTATTAATATTAAAAAATAAATTTAATAAAAATTATAAATAAAATATTAAATAAAAACATATTAACATTATTGAATAAATTTAAAGAGAAAAATGTAATTATATAACAAGTTTTTTACTTTAGTAAAAGATCATTATTTAAGGATATTTAGATTCATTTATATATAATAAAATCATTATTAAATTATAAAATTCTACATTTATTTCTTTTTTACTTATAAATAATATATAATATGCAAGATAAATTCATTATTTTGAATTTGAAGATCTAATGATCACACAAAAATTTGCTACTATAGATAGATGCTAATAATATTCTTGAAGATAAAGGATTGTATAATCAGTACAGCTAATACAAAAAGATAATGAAGAGAATGAATAAATAGTACCTGTTTAATCCATTTCTTCTTCTACAGTTTTATATGTTTTAGATAATTTTTTATGATGGATTTGCTATTGAACTGTTTTCATGACAGTTCGTACTTTATGAAGTCAAGTAATATTATACAACTTTAATAGTAAAAAAGCGTTCTACAATGTATGCAACCTCCGTTATAATTCATAGAATAATATTCCTGTTAAATGAAGCTTAACCGAAAAAAAGCTTGAAAGTTATGGTTAACTAATGAGTTGCGACGTTTACAATGATTGTGATCATCGGAAAATTCATTTAAAAAATTTCTATTAGATAATCTCGAGGAAATTATGTTTAGGAGTCAAAGATATAGAAAAGAATTTATTAATATAATGTGAAGAAATTCGTCATAGTATATATATTCCAGGACAATGATTATCTGACAGGGGAAGATGACTGGATCGTGCCCGTTCTTCCCTTTATTAATTTTCCACGGCAAACCTTCAAACAAATAATAAATAATATAATTAGTAAATAAAGTTTAAGGAAAATTATCAAAAACCAATTCTTTAAGGGATTCAGCGACTTAAATAATGCTGATCATTGAATATATTGAATATATTTCACTTGTATTGCATGCTTCTCATCAAAATCCTAAATTTTCAATATGCATTGTCAAAATTCAACTTACCATATAAAAAAAGTTATATATCAAAAACTAACATATTACTCCTGAGTTACGTAACTGCGAACGAAAAATAAACTTATCACATTGAAAGTGACAAAAGTTTCTTGAATTTTATAAATTCAAGGAAAATTTATAAAAATAATAAAAAAAAAAAAAACTACGGCTCCGCATTTTATAAAATTAAATAAATAATTCCAGATATAGGATGATCAGCCAGATACTGCGGCGCTTTGTACACGTGATTATTTATGTATAGCCATAAGCTGAATCTTCAAGGTCTCGACATTTAATTGAAAATTCAGTAACGATTTCGTGAAAACGTTTAAGAGTTCTTGTACTATTCAGAAATAAAAATTATTTTATGTATCAGCAATAAATAACATAAATTAAATGTCAAGAATTTACCTTAGAATTCCTTTAGCAAAGTTTTGTTTGGTCATTTGATTCACGTGTGGTGAAGGGAAATTGTCCTATACAATACAATTATTAAATTAAGAATTATTTCTTAAAGCGTATTATCGTAAATTTTACCTGTGCTAATAAGGTTCTCAACCATTCTCTACTAGCTTCGATGTAACGTCCTATCATCTTAAATAAAACTTGAGACAGTGAAATAACAAATGATCGTGGTAATTTACCTCCAATTCCCTATATTTAAAATAATATTCATTAAAAGATTAAAGTCATGAGATATATATATCTAAAAGAGGAACATAAACTGTTTACCAATAACAATTCTCTCATTATCTCTAATCCATATGTCATCATAACATTTTCAATTCCCGCTGCCAATTCTTTATCATCATAATTTTGTCCTACGAATTCTCCCTTTACGTCATGATAAAATGAGCACAATAATATATATGTTCATGATAATCAAGGTCATTGCTTACCATAAAATTCGCCGCAGAATTCGAAGCTAATCTTTCCTGTAAACCCAGGCCTGCTACAGAGAATTTCATAATACTATTAAACATATCAGATTGTAAAGAATATAATATTAAAGGACATTTTTTAAGGATCTATTTATAGAATACATGAACGATAAATTAGTATTATAATACAATCATTTTATAGGTTGAAGGTTTTTAGGAATCAAATCATACTTCTGTGAGTAGCATAAAATACGAATGAACAACATCCGGATATTGATCCATCTCTAATATAATAAGATAATCAATGCAATTAAGATACGTATTCAATAGAAGATAAATTTTTATAAAAAGAACAAATTTACCAGTTTGATTTCTAATATTTTGTATAGTAGTAGAAGTTAAGGAGATTAACATATCTCTCAAAGCGACGCTGTGTTTCGAACTTGATCCGTTTACAATCACTATTTGAACTGCAATTTCTAACCAATTAGCGTGTGGATGTCGTTGGAAAGAAATTTGAATTAGAAATACGATCACTTCGAAAGGCATGGAAAGCAAATGTGGTGTAATACGAATTCCAGTATTAAGGAATTTGCAAAGACACTAAATAATTAAATGAATATTAAACTCGGACAATTATAACAATAATAATGAGAAAGAAGTATATGTGATAAAGATACCTCTACGACTTCACTATCTTGATACCAAATTTCTGCAATATCACGAATAATTTCTGATAAAGTATTAACCAGACCTTGAGCTGGTATTAAATCAAAAGCAAAATGATTTCGTTTAATTTCTGAATCACTTCCATCAATTATTATTAATTCTTCGTCGAGTGGTTGAATACCACGTCCACAACATGTGAGATATTCTAACTGTGTGATAATTATTTCCCGAAATTGAGGAGGATTCTAACAATGTGGAATATAAAAAAAAAAAAAAAATTAGAAAGAATTAGGATATTGATTACAGATGACCATATCTATTACTCAAACCTGTTTTCCAAGTACTATAGCATCCTTCATTGTTTGGATAATATCTCTCGTTATAGTCTATCAAAATAAATTAACGTAAGAGTTATTTCTCTGGTCATGTGAATATATTTTACAAATTAATTTACCAATAATGGTTGTATCATTTTTTCCGGAGGCAAAACCTGAATTACATCTGCTATTGATTCGATGACCTTTTGCTTTTCCCTTGGCTAAAATAAAGTAAAAAAAAAAATTAGTTTATATTCAAGAAAATAAAATTGGTGATATAATTATAGTGTAAGAAACGTACTTCAATGCTTGGACCAACTACTATATAAATATTAACTAGATCTTCTATACCATTAACTAATGAATCACGACAAATATCACAAATTTCCTTAAATGCTGTTGCAGCTGCTAAAGCGAGTTCAATATCGCTTAGTGCGGGAATAAGATAATTAAGTGCAGATAATAAGTATTGGGGGTTATTTTTGAACCATTCTGCATAAGAACCTTTAAGAAAAAAATTTCAAAATCAATAAATGAATGATACGTTTATCAGAATTGATTTTTTTTAAAAAATAAATCGCAATACCAATAAGTGAAAGTGCAGTGTTTCTTAGCTTTGAATGACCTTGTACTGGCAATACTCCATAAACTTCTGCACCAAAAAGTCGTGATAGATAAATGTTTTCGCCATGTTCTATAGCCTCGGCTATTGATTTTATACAAAATAATGTAGATTCTAAATCCTAGTACAAAAACATAATTACTAAATTTTACGATAATTTAAATCATAAATTTAAAGTAATCAGAATAACTTATTACCTGCCACTGACTTGGATCTCTTCCTGGTGCATTTATTTGAGATATGACTAATTCTATTAGAAAATCCAGCATTTGGGATCGCAATACGTAATAGGCATTCATTATTGTATCACCAACATCCCTTCGATGATGCCTAAATCGTTCTTTTAAATCTAAATAATTAAATAATTATATTTAATTAAGCAACGAGCTATATACTGTATATGCAATAATATAATAATAATAATTGACACCTTTAGACCATTCTGCCCATTTTGAATCTGGCGGATACTGTACTTTACACCGTAAAACCTCTATGAGTCTACGAAAAACGACCATAGATGATTCTCGTATTTGCTGAAAGTCTGAGAGTAAAATATTGGGTGTTTCGGCTTCTGATACAGAAGTATTATTACCAGATGCATTAGGAATGACTGGAATTACTTCTAGATCGTATAAAGATTCTTGTAACATAAACCAGAACTGTAAAGGCATCTCACTAATGTACATTGGTATACTACGTTAAGAATTATGCATAATTTAAAAAGAAAAAAAAAAAGTAATCTGAAAAATTCAAGATAAAAGGATATTTCTTGATCTTGTCCAAAGTAGCCAGGAAATCCTGCAAACATTAACATCATTTCTAAATAAACAGATATATCTGGCCTTAAAAAATTAATTGCAATATAATTAGTAAATTGGTCTCCGAAGGTTGTCATCAATCGACAAAGATTTCTTGCAGCAAGTTCATCTCTATCTGATAATATTATTAATATAAGAACAGTTTTGAAATTAATGATTTTACTTTATCAAAATTTTTTCTTTTATAAAAAAAAATAATGCTCTTCTGTAAATTAATATAACATTGCTTTAACCTATTCTCTGGATTTTAAGTATTACCATTAATAGCTTTAGTTATTTGATTTTTTGCCCAGTCACTAGTAATACAATGAAGTATTTTTTCACAAACTGTATTCTGATAGCTAGTAATACGAGGTTGTGAAATAAATTCCACTAAAACTTCTGTTGCCGCCTCATTAGTAGATTCAAATTGGAATAAAGTTATGACATGATCAACGAGAAGGAAAAGCGTTCTTTAAATAAGATAATGTAATCAAGTCGTGAGTATATTAATAATTTAAATTTGCACGATATAATAAACAATGTACGTTACTCAAAGGGTACTCCATATAGGATCCAGCTTTGCAAACATCGAAGACATTTTTGTTTTAGTATAATGTCCCGTTCTGCATATCCATGATGATTAGATAATATAGTCTTCAGTATTGACATCACGCGTGGAATTGAATCAATGAGTTCCTGATTGACTTTTACTCTTCATGTTGAATAGAAGAATTATAAATTAAGTTTGTAGCTATTTTTTAAAAATATTAATTAAAAATTTTTATTACTTTCTTTCTCCTATTAAATCAGCTCTTGAAACCTCCTCAGGAACAACTGTTAAAAATTCAAGAAGCGGTAATTCAATAAATAGAACCTGCCCCTGGTTTTGTGCCCTAACAGCCAAGGATCCGGTATGTAAATAATCAAAAAAATCTGATATGAAGTTTGACCAAATTTCAGGAACGGCTTGAATTGCAAAGGCTGTAAGCTTTTTTTAATTTTAACAAAAATTTATCATTAATTCTATGAATTATAATAAAAATACTGTTATATATAGCAAAACTTACAGCTAGACATAATTTAGTAATAACGACCATTGGTCCATTAGAAAGACGCAAAATCCATCCTAGAAGTTCATTTCGGACCCATTCTTTTCGGTCAGGAGGTAAAGTATGCCTTTAAAAAAAAAAAAAAGAACGAAAATTTCACATAATATAAAACATATTTGAAAAAATTTGATAATTCATTTTTATGATTCTTTATTAATAAATTACAAATACAAAAAAGATGTAAGTCTATTTAATTAATTTCTTATATTCTTTCGTATTCTTCTTACCAGTCTCTTGATATTTTAACTTGAAAAGTGTGTGCCCCGAAGAATTGAGAATTAACTGACTATATAGTCAGATAAATGTAACAATTTACTAGATTTGTTCTACTGCCCTCCCAAAAATTCACATCAAATTGACTAAAATTAAATCTATTAACTCAATAAAAAAATGTTAATCGACATAACCTCAGAAGCCAATAATTGAGACGCTAATTCCCAAGCATAATGTTGCTTTTGAAGGTTTTGCAAGTATTCTTGCGCCGACTTAGAAAACTGAGTAACAACGCCTCCATAAAGTTGTGCTATAATCTTTTGTTTAAAAGTTTAATAAATATATTATTGCGCTTTACATATTTAAACGAATTCAGAAAGAAAAGATAAAATAAGTACTTGTTCAACTTGTGCTAACGAAGGTGGTTGAGCGTCCATATCTAAAGTAATTAACGAACAAGCAAAAAAAATTATTTTAGTTTATATGAATTGGCAAATGTCACGGGATAACGATCGACAAAATAATATATAATAAATATGATCACATGATATGCAGTTCAGAACTTCAAGTGTAGAAGAATATTATCATAAAGTTGTGGACATAACAAACATGTTTTTTTGTACTGTATAGAGATTTTTTCACAACGTAATTTCAATATTTTGGTCAAACTAAACAGACGAAAATACTGAAGGAGAGTTGTTCATAAAGAAAATGTTTTGCATATTCAGTAGATATTGAAATTTTTATGTATTAATTTTTATAAGGCTAGCTTAAATAGTTATGGAGTTATGAATTTTTTGTAATACTAAGATGCGGTTTTTTAGTAAAAAATTTAGTGGTAATATTTAATTTTAATAAAGTGTAATTATTAGTTTTGACATTGTTTTTGGACTTTTTTGGCATTAATTCAAATAAATTTTTACTTAATAAACTTTGTATTTTCATAAACTAAAATTTTTAATCATTATGAAAAATTAAAATAATTTAATTATTATTTTATATTTAAAAGTTTTGTCAATTTATTACTATTTAAAAATGCATAAAAATACATGTAATTTTTTGAAAATATAGAATATTTTTATTTTTTCTAAAAGTGCAAAAAAAATTTTAAGTACATGAAAAAATTTCTAAGATAAAAGTTATACAAAAATATGTGGCTGATGATGATTAATTTAAATCAATTATATTTGAGAAAAGATAAAGGCTTACATTCAGAGTACAGGTTAAGGAACCTCTATAATAAATATTAATTTGTGACATTTTATCAAAAACAATAACAGACTTATTTTTTGTTAGATGATAAGTTAATTATTTTTATTATCATATTTAATAAACAAGTGGTGAAGAAAGTATAGTCATTGAAGAAATTTCTCAAGATCAGTTGCATATAAAATGAAATATCAGCTAGCTTACATGTCATTACTTTCTCAATGCTGTTAAGGAGGTTTAGATGCTATCTTAACCCAATGGAAAAAAAAAATATGAAGAATTTATTTATTATGTGATTTTTTCACATATATACTTTTATTATTCAATATCAAAAAAAATAAATATTTTTTCAATAGTTTTCTACGCTTTAACAACTTTACCATTTTTATTAATAATACAAGAATATAAAATGTTAAAAATAAGTAATATTATTTGAAATAGTAGTGAAGAGATTGCAAAATTTCAAGTTCATTTAACACTTAGTGAACTATTAACCAAGGTGATTTAAAGTTATATGTTACTAATTGGTCTACTTATAATTTATTTACAAATTTATAAATGAATATCAAAACAATTTTTATCTTTAAAATTGGTAATTTCAGAACTGAAAAACATCCTTCAAAATTTATAGAAAATAATAATGCAACTGCTTCAAATAGTAATAAAAAAGTTAGTACAGAACAAAACCTACTAATAGTTTTTATTCATAAAAATTTTATATTTTTTTACCTTTTAAATATAAACAGATTAAAACTACAGAATGCAAAATAAAGAATTAGCTTCAGTAATAAGTATTTAATCTGACAACATAATTTACCAATTAACTTTTATTAAATTTTTTTTTTTATAAGTCTAAAAATAAAGTTAAAATATCAAATGAGTCAAAATACTTCTTTCGAAATAAGTGTATTTCTTTTATTTTTACAAGAAAAACATAATATTACAAAATGTTTAGATAGGTAGTTACAATGTATATTTATTATAGATTCTCTTATTTTACTGATTATAGTAAAATAAAAATAAGTATATATAAAAATAAAGTTTATTAATAATAATGTTTTTTTTTAAATTAAACAATTTATCTGAAAAACAAAAAATTACTTAAATTATTAAATATTAACAAATAATAAAATGCTATTATATCTAAAATATAATCTGCTAATTTATTAATATCATATAGCATTTTGTTAATATAAATATTAATAATTAAATTATATATATTAAAATCAATAATATTAAATTAAAATAATAATAAAAAATAAATTATATTTTATGAATGATTTGAATAATCTTTAAATTTACTTTTTTTTTCACAAATATAATCTTAAAATTAATAAATTACTTAATTATTATTATGACAAATCACAAAATGTTATATAAATAGCTTAGTGAAGATAATGCTGCTACTATTACAATTAAATTTATTTTTTTTTTAAGTATTTTAAATAATTAAAATAAAGTTTTATTATTTTTACTTATATAATAGTAATTATTTATATAATAAATTTAATATATTAAAATTAATTTTAAACTAAATATTTATAATAAATTATAAAATAAATAAATTTAATAAAATATTGATTTTTTATTTAAATCATTCCTGATGATTTTGTTAAACATTATCTCATGATGTAATCACGTGATTTATATCATAGTAATTGTTAAAATTATCAATCGATATAATAAACTTTTTTGTGAATTCTACTATTTTATCTTTCTATGTTTTTTTTATTATTGTTTTCTACAAAAATTCTACCTTCTTACATTCCTTTATTGTTGCTTTGCTAAAAAGAAAACAGTTTTTTGCAATACTTTCAACATTTCATTTAATAATATTAAAATAAATCTACCTTTCATTTAACCTTTTATTGATAAGTTTTCATTAGTGATATTGGTGTCCTTTTTATAATTTATACTTAACTCACATTTTTAAATTTTCAGACTTAATAAAAAAGAATGAATGAAAAAAATTTTGAAGATTCATTTTTCTAACAAACACTTACCTTTTTTCCTCCTTATTGTGATAGTATATTCAAAAAAAAACTGATTAAAATGCTTACATATCTAACATTGCTTATAAGATGATATCTAAATTATGTATCGAAATGCAGTTTGATAATTAGAATTATGCATATTTGGTTTTTTTGGCTTATGGGTATTAGATTGGCTTTGTGTGATGAATACAGAACAAATATCTTAATAAAAATGGAAGCGTTTATAAGTATATTTTTGAGTGTAAGCATGCTGAAATATTTCAGTCAAAAAAAACTATCTTCAATCCTTCAAAATAACATAATAGAGAATCGGTTAAAATAGATTACACTTGTTTTATTAATATATGCTAGGCAATTAAATCATCAGGTCTATCTATAACTAAGATGAATCTTATATATTGTAATCATTCACTTAACTCTAAAACTATTCATTTTGCTAATGTATATTGATAACTTCTTTAGAATGTAATAAATAAGATAAAATTTTATGTAAATACAATACATGGAATTGATCAATATACTTTAAGATAACTTCTTCTTGGCAAATTTAAAAAACAACTTTTTTTTAGATAGGGATTTGGCTAATGCTATTCAGTATTTTTAAAAAGATAAGATAATAGATACTAAACAGGATTCTGAAAATGATGCATCTAATCTTCTTAAAGAATTACAAAAATTTAAAGAAGATGATCTAACATAATTTATATCTTACCACTATATTAAAAATTGGCTTTATCATTTGTTTTGGATGACACCTTATCAACAAAATCTTTACTTAAGATATTATGATATTATATTAACAGACAATACAGCTCAGACTAATAAATATCAATTATCATTATATTTATTTGTAGAAGTAGATGAACATCATCGATCAAGATTACATTAATGTCTGATAAAATAACTTTATTATATATATGAGTTCTTAAAACTCTTTTAACAGTATTTAATAATTTATAACTATTAATAATTTATTCTGATTGTGATACAGGATTAGATTCAGCAATTAAAACTATTCTTCCATCTACTCAATATTTACACTGTATCTTTTATATCATTTTAAATATCAAAAAACATCTTATGCGATTACTTAGATTCTAATATATTAAATTTTAATTAGTATTTTTTTCATATTGTAATACTTTATTTAAAATAACATTTGAATTTCGATTTGAAGTATTATATATAAATTTTCAGATGCATCATTATATTTGAGAACTACTCTATATCTAATCAAGTATTAATAGGCTAAGTGTTTTACATTTCAGGTAAAAATTGATTTAGAATTAGGGTAGTTAGTATTAGAATTAGTTAGGGTTAGTTAAAATTAGTTAGGGTTAGTTAGAATTAGTTAGAGTTAAGGTTAGGGTTAGGGTTATTTAGGATTAGTTAGGGTTAGTTAAGATTAGTTAAGGTTAGGTTTTATTATAGATTAAATAATCATTATTAATTATATAAATTTTTTATTTAAGATTTTAATGCTGACATGTCTTTAACTCAACGGGTAGAATTAATTAATGCTATTATTCATAAATATGTTAATTCTCATTCAACATTAATGGAATATTTTAATGGTATACAAAATATGTTATTATCTGAATTACAAAAAGCACAATATCAGAATTATTTAACCAACTTATCATTTAGCTTAGCTTCATTATCAGCAGTTTGAATTTATTCAAAAATTATAGAAATCTTAAAAGATATTTGAACAGAGGAGGTTTTTTACATTCAAAAACTTAAATTAATATATTTTTTGAATATTTTTTGAAGCTAATTTTTTATGATCAATATTATACTTATGATAAGATATAATTCTATTTATTATATAAAATATATGAATCAATTGCTTTAATATTAATATTTTTTTTTTGATTTACTTTAAAAATTGATGCTTTTGATGATTCAATTTATTTTAAAGATTTACAGATAAATCTCAAATTGCATTAAAATCTTTTATTGATCACATTGATATTAATACCATTTTAGAGATTTGGGAGGAGAAACACATGGTAATCAATATATTATTATTTAATTATATTGCATTATGTCAAGATTATTCACATATTTGTATATGTTTACTTATAATTAGTGAAGGTCTTATATGTCGTCACTTTTTTCAAATGATGTTACATACACAAAATGCAAAATTTGCTATTACTTTGGTAAAGAATTGATAGTATAAAAGAGATGCTAACTTACAAAATATTTATACTATATATAATTTTTCTAGAATATGTGATCAAAATATAACTGAAAATTCATCTATAATTTTTATGAATAAAATCTGAAATTTTAGAAAAGATTATCTAAGTCAAGATTTTAAAATAGAACATACGATTGCAAAAAGACAAATTTATGGTGAATATGCTGCATTAGAATAAAAATTAGCATTATTAGCAGCTGAATTTAATTTAACATATATTGCAGCTACTTTATAAGGTTTAATTCACCAGGTAGAGCAATTTAATACCAATTCTATAAATAATCAAACATAGAATATGATATTGAATTCATTGCAAGTAAATTCAAAAGGAAGGCCTACTAAAAGATTAAAATTATGCTTAGAAAATAGTTTAAAGAGTCTCAAATAGGATGGATATATATGTCGAAATTGTATTAAAGATAAACATAATGCAAGAAAATGTATTGCATCATATAAAACTTGTAAAAAAAATAGACACACTTATTTACATTGTTCAAATAAAGAGAATATTTCTATTTAGATTTGTAATATTATATAGTTTTTTAGAATTTTTAATTGCATTTATAAAACTTTAAATTTATATATTTTTTAATATCACTAATAAAATAATGTATTAATCACATAATCTGCATATTACATCATAATAGGAATAGCATTTAAAAAAATTATTAGGGATGATTATTAAAAATTCTCTAAAATATTATCTTTGATTATTTTAAAATTTTATATATTATAATATAAAAAAAAGAATTTACTTTTTGAAATCTTTCTTTTGATCTAATATTAATATAGGATCTTGAATAATATATGTATATGTTAGATTTGAGATTGCTTATTAAACATAGAAAATTTTTGATTAAATCACCTAAAATTTTGCATAGCAGATAACAAAATTTTAATATAGTCAGATATGTATTTGCATAGCAGAGATAAAAATT
>CAJVPQ010002250.1:0-14507 GCA_910591825.1 Funneliformis caledonium
TCATCGTCAAGTATTATCTAATACATCGAAAAAATATCTTAAAGACATCTTGAAAAACATATTGTATTAATTTTTACAGTTAATTTTCGCTTATATTCACTAACTATTTAATAATATGTTGACGACTTCAAAAAAATAGGTCATTGATAGTTTTACGATTACGTTATGAGATCATTAGACAACATGTTATCACGTGTTAGTTACTATATTGTTGTGATTGTTTGGTGATAACTTAACCATATATTAACAAGTCACAGGTTTCTGCAAAGTAATCATCATTGTGGTACTGATTAATACATCTTTTGCCTAGTATACATTCTGACATTCACTTAGCTAAAGATTCTTTGTCTTTCCTATACCTAAAAATTTTAGTGTTAATTTATTTAATAAAATAAGTGCATGGCTTACTTTGCTTTTTTTACTTCATTGCTATCACTGAGCATTCATCATATTTCATTTCTAGAATAATTTAATAAAATAATAAATTTGAGTGATATAACCTAAACAGTTTAAATCACATCATTCTTTCGCAACTGCACATACATGACTCATCATTGAAATTTGATTATATGACTCTGTCATGTCTATAATGATCTAATCACGTTTTTTATCACCACCTTGATTTTTTTATCCAAACTTCCTTAACATGCAGGCTTTTCTAACTACACCAAAATATAACAAGTTCTATATTTATAAAATCCTTACAAATCAATATCAGAGATTTTGTAATACTTTCGAATATTATCGTATAGTAAATGCAAGAAATCCTGTTACCCAAAAGTAAGTTTATGTACAGAATATATTGATGCATGAAAAGATATTCGGCATAAACCTCAAGAAGAAATTGAAAGTAAAATCCAAGAATATCTGGCAATACCAATTCCAATCCAAGGTTTTTTGCAAACTAATTGTGCACAACCTGGCCCATCTCAAATCTCAAGGTCTATTCAAGCCACTCAGACCTTTTAACAACTAATAGAAGAGATGATCGTAGCTGATACTAATCTACCACCCAATGCAGCTGCACAAAAAAAAGTCTTAGAAACTATCAATGCAACTAACATAAAGCTTGCAAAACTTTAACGAATCTATAATTCTACTAATAACCTGAAAATTTGGAATAACTTAGTGGAACGCATAGCAAATCTTAAGGAAATTTTACACAATAAGGATAATAAGATTAAAAAATTAAAGCGTCAAGTAAGCTATTAACGTAAAAGCAGGAAAAAAAAGTAAAGCTTCTATAAGAATATCAAGAAGTAATACAATCAATACGAATCACCTGATTGTCTACCCTTTTGATTCAATATTTTAATTTGCATGAACATATACACAAATGTATCAAGTTTAAAGCTGCGGATAAAAAAAAAGAAAAGAAGTTATTAAAGTTAGGACCATCTGCCATCTCCAAGAAGAACTCAATTCAAAATATAATGAATACCTTTCTCACACCTCCCTCAGTAATTACCTTCTGCCATCTTAATTAAATTCTATAACTGCAAAGGCTTATTACCATTTAGCTAATATTGCCATTGCCTTCATTTCTTAAGATGAAAAAAAGAACATCTTGATGAATACTATTGTTTTGCATCTGTAAAAGGAGCAAAACAATTTGTGGCTTTATTTTTGACTCATTCTGTTATCATTTTTCAGGATAATAAAGCCAAAATTCCTCTTAGTATCCTTGCAGTTAAAAGAACTTTTTAGACTATGCAGAGTTTTCGAGAACTAATTACATTACCTAATTACGATTTTCTAATTGAAATGCAGCAAAAGCTTATTCTATCAGTCTACTTACTCATTAACCCAAACAATACAAACAATACTTTACATAATGGCCAACTTTCAATTTTCATATATCCACAATACCAAGTTGGTATAAGCTCAATCTCTCATATAAATGATCTGACTTTACTAACAAAAAATAGTCATTTTGATGAGATACTAAAAGTCGATAATCAGATCAAACCCATTTGGATTTTTTTAGTTGACGAAGGCTCAGATAAAAATCTCTGCCATATGAAAAACATTTTTCAATATTGTAGAATGTTCTGTGCCTTTGATCTTGATTACCTTTCTGTTCGAACGCATGCATTTGGTCAATCATATAACCCAGTTGAGCATAGTATGACAACGCTCTATTTCTAATCGGTAAATATAGTTCTCATCTCAATTCTTAGGATCAAGTAGTCAATTTAGAACTTGCAATGAAAAATATGCGTTATGCTAATGAGGTCTTATGTACTCTTTGGGAACGTGATTCTATCTTTAGAAAACTAATCACAATGCAATACATCGATCAAAAAAGTTCTTCATTCAGTAGTATTATATTTTTCAGATATGATAGAGAAAATAATAATGATGAATCAACTGTATTCTGACAATGGCTAGAAAATCACACCAAAATATGTCAATATTCTCTTAACATCAAAAAATGTGAAAATTCTCTCTGTTGCTTACCTAGATGTCATAAAGAGGTGGCCATTCTTTTTGCGGAAAACAATGGGTTTCTCCCACTTGTAATAAAAGAAAAAGATGAATACTTCTTAAATCCAGTTTATATATTAGAATATTGCAATAAGCTCAAAATACCTGGATATGATGCCTACTGTCCTTCTATTGATTTGAGTACTTATACTCATCTCTGTTGCTTTATTTACAATGCATATTTTCTGACACTTTCCATTATTACCTTACATAAGAAAAATCAATATCTAAGATAACAAGGACGACCAGCTAAACAAAAAAAGCAACTTACTAATTCTATCAATGATTTTTTAGTTGCATCTATATTAGCTAGACAAGTGTCAATCCTATATAATCAGGAAATACAATCAGAAGGTGAGTAATTATAAAATAGTTGTAATAGGAAGTAAAAAGGTTACAGCAAAGCTAGAGCAGATTTAAAGCAATATAAATAAAAACTATTATTAAATTTTGCGATATATTAGATCAATAAACTATAATAAATACATAAATTATAAAAAAAATACTTTCCAAAAAAAAGCGTCATACTTTTCTCAAAACAATGAAAAAGTAAAGGATTTGTAGCTCATATATATTTAAAGTTTATGTAATGTAATGTAGATCATCATATGATTTGCTTTTTTATTATGATTGGCTAATATAGAGGTAAGATTTTTGAGATTCTCCCCTCTATAATCACATCATATATGTAAGTCCCCTAATCAGAATTAGTATTAATTTTAATAAATCAATTAGCATATTAAAATCTTAAATTTGTAGATTTTTAGTAAAAATTTTAAAAATATTATATTTATTCTTTATACAATTGATTATAAAAAAACTTATAAAGATATCAATCAGATAATAAGATTAGTACAGTCAACTCTTTATAAATACATCCTATATAAATATATACCCTTTTTAAATGCATTACTTAGCTCAGTTCTAAATCAGAGAATTAATATTAAATATACTCTTTTCTTTATATACAGTAAAGATGACGCTATAACTAGTTGCAACTATGTAATACTTATTTATCACTGGTTGCAACTAGTTGCAACTCAATTTTTATTAATGTTGCAACTAGTTGCAACCCTGTAATGCTTATTTGTCACCAGTTGCAACCAGTTACAGCGTCATCTTTACTGGCAAATAACCTTTTACTACTTCATAGATGATCTCAAAAAAGATTGGAATATAATATGAAAACTGTTTTAGATGAAGGTTACTACATTTTTAGTATTTAAACAGTTTTATTCAGCATAGACAATGCTAATCTTATTCATTCTGTAATACTAGATTCTGCTATAAATGTTATAACACAGACGTCTAGATCCTTAAAAACTTTATGATCTAAAGGACCCTCTAAATTGACCATTTTACAGAATAAATAAAAGAAAAGGAAGAACTAGATAATTAAATTCTACTTCAAGAAGTAAAAGATTGATATAAAACTTTAACTGTAAGTGCTCCTCAAGAGTTCATATGCTTACCCATTATCATTTATCCATTTTTAGTTATCTTTTTTTTAGAGTGAATCTACTTATAACATTATACACAGAATCTCAGAAAAAATAAAATCTATTGACCTTGCCAAGCTCTCATTTAATAACCCATTACTCTTATTTATATTGGATCTGGATCGAATTGATCCTATTATTAATGATTTGATACCAAAATCTTTACTGGAAGAAGCAAACCAATATGAAAATATTTGAAATTGGAAGGGTTTTACGATGGAATTCATAAAGTGGATTGATAGCTTATTAAATAATCAAGAACTTCAAAATCTAAAAAGACAACAAGAAGAATGCGAATACATCAAAATTATATACCGATCCTTATATGTATTAATTCGCTAAATTATTTTCACTTTTTATGTCATTGATCATATATGTATGTAAATCAATTTACAGAAAAGAAGTGTGAGACCGTGATCGATATCAAAATAAGCTAAAAGATGATTATTCAATCCTTGAAGACATACATATTTACGAGATTATGCATAATATCATATACAATACAATTAAAGATTTAAATGGGAAGATTGCAATAGACTGGTAATATAATTAATGAAATATGTGATGAATATAATAGTGAATATGTAATTAATGAGAATTATATGTTACTAAAAATTTATTCATAAGAACTCGAAAGACTTTAGAGAAGGAAAATGAAAAAGTCGACTTAGACTATGATATATGGTTAAGTCAAATGAAGGCAACTGAATGGAAAATACAACAAATTACATTCTAATCACGAAACATTCCAGACTGGATGGCACAGTATCATATTGGTGATTTTTTGTATGAGTTTTTGTATGGTGAGGCCGCTGGTCTATCATATCAATCTACTACTGTTCGAACTGAAGGAAATCGTCAGAAATTAATTCATTTTATGTCTCGAAGTCTCAAAGTGTACGACGAGCAAAAGAAAACTTATCTCACAATTTTCTAATATTGCCGATGGCGATCTAATAGATGATGTTCGAAATATACCCTGTTTTAGAATGTTGCTATATGGTAATAGCTTTTAATTGATCATTCGCTATCATAATTAGTATTATGCTTATTACAATTACTATTACAATAATAATAGGGATAAATAATAAACTTAATTTATAAATAAATAACTTTAAACTAATCTTATATTAATATTATACATAATAAGTTTATATATATTATATCTATATTTTACTATTTTTAATATATTTAAAATTGATTTTATTTATTAAGTTAAATTATAAGCAAAGTTATTTGTAATATTATTGAAGTAATAATATTAAAATAATATTTAAATTTTTATGATTTATAATAAATTTAATTTAATTTAATTTAATTAATATTTCATTTAGTTTAATTTTAAAAATCATAATTATTATAATTAAATTATGAAATACTTAATTTAAAAATATTTTAATGTTATTATAAATAATAATTTTTGATTAATAATTTAAAATAAAATCTATTTATTAATTTTTATATAAAATAAATATTTTTACTTAAAAATATTTAATAATAAAAATAATAAAAATATTTTAATATAATATTTAAAATTAAATATAAACTATTAAAACAGTATTGGATTTTTAATATATTTTTTGATTTTAAATATTTTAGACAAGGTTTTAGACATAAAAAATGTATTTATAACCTGTTTAAAACTGTTTAAAACTGTTTAAAATTGTTTAAAATTATCTAATTTTCTAAAACTAAAATCAAATTTAAAACTTATAATTTATATTAGAATATAAATTTAAATATTATAATATAATAAGATTTTGATTTTAAAAATTATTTTTAAATTAAAATTTATGAAATAAGTTTAAAATATTATTTTAGTTAAAATAAAATAAGAAATAAACTTAATAAGATAAATAAAATATTTAATTTTATAAATAATATATAATAAACAATAATAATAAAATTTAATTATTCTAATTTATTTTTTAAAAAAATAATTTTTTAATTAATAATAAGATTGTAAAATAAAATAAAAGTAAAATAAATGATTTAATATTAAATTTAAAAATAAGAAATTAAATAATTATATAAAAAATAGGAGATAATATAATATAAAATAATATTAATTTATATAATTATAAAAATAAAATTTTTAGTAAAACATAATTTAATTACATAAAAAATAATTATTATTAGTAATAATAATATTTAAGATTTATTTTATAAATTAAATAATTATTATTAAAATAAAAAAAATTAGAAAATTTCATTATATATTATAATTTTAAATAGTATAAAAAAAGAAATAGATAAAAAAAAAGAATAAAAATAAAGGTTCTTAGTTGATAAATATTTATTAATTTAATAATTCCGAAAGAACTTATTATATTATACACACATAATAGAAATTTAAAATTACCCATAAGGGTGCTCTAATTTTATGATAAAAACAAAGTTTTTTTGAAAAATATCAAAATATAAATGTAACTATTTAACAACTAATAAAAAATAAATAAGATAAAAATAAAATAATAATAATATTAAATCTAAAACAAAATTTTTAAAATTATTAAGCATGTTTAAAAGTAAATAGAGGAAAAATAATTAATAAATATACCTTTAAGAATCAAATATATAATATACTCAATGTATATGATCTTTAAGGTCTCATCCACAATTTAATATGCCCCTTTCGACAAGTAGTTATAATCGAATCTTCACGAAAAGTTATTGAACACAAAGGATCAGAATCGATCGATTTTGCCTAAAAATTATTTTTTAATAATTAATAAACAGCAAGGAATATTCTAGATATATATTTAATATATTAGAATATTTACCATTACTGGTTGCAAAATAGCCACTTCTGATCTGGGTAAGCATGGATGAACCGTGTTTTTTGTAAGTTCATGTTCAACTATATTTCGCCTTAATGCGACTGTAGTTGCATGTGATTGTGACGCTAAACTAGCCCTACGATGGCTACCAAGCTAAATACAAAATTAATGGATCCAAAAAGTAAACAAAATGCTATGAAAAAAAATAAAATATACCAAATAAAATAAAATAGGATAAAAGACATAAATTACATAAAAGATGTTTGGAAACAATATCAACATACGCTCTTAGGCTTGTGTAACGCGTTCACACTGAAATCCCACAATAATAATTTTGTATCTTCGCCTACCGAACCAAAGCGATAATTACGTTCGTCACATCGCCAGGGGTCGAAAGACACCCCGGTTACCCAGGATTGATGTCCTTGACATCGTGCTACAATACGTTGTTCCCGAAAAGCCCATATAGTAACTAGATCATCCTGACCACCTGTTAAAACATACCTACCATCGGGACTCCAGCACACACACAAGAGCCCGCCAAAATAACTACTATATGTATCATATAATCTGAGGTAAATTAAAAATAAAAAATAATATATTTTAATCGTTTCTTTAATAAAAGAACTCTGTAGTATTTGTAAAACATACACTTCTTCTACAAAATCTATTATTCGTAAACAACCATCCACAGATACAATTGCGACGTGCTGACAATCAGGTGAAAATGCAAACGCTAAACAAAATTCGAAAGTTAATCTTGATTTTTCCAAAAAAAAAAAAAAAAAAAAAAAAAAATCTTACCCGTCACAGATTTTTTTGAAACTTGCCAATGTGATACTGGATTATGCTTGGCATTTTTAGATGGTCTTGAAACGTGGAAACTTTAAGATGCGATCCAAAAAGATTTTATTATTACTTCAAATTAATAAAATATCATGCTATGTTATTATTAAAATATATAAATATTCTATAATCTATATATTTAACTTAAAATTATTAACCCACCCACCTTTCTTCTTCATTTCCAGTCGATGCCGTAAATGATTGATCATCCTTATCTTTATCATATATGATTATTGATCCATCCGAATAAGACGCCATAAATAGATTTTCTGATCCCGGCATCCATTTAACCATAGTAACAGATGAACTATTTATTACTCCCTATGAAAATATCAACTTTAGAAATTGATTCATAAATAAAAACTACATTCAAAATTATTAGAATTTTTTTTGAAATACCTGCTTGTTGAGTCTATAGTATTTGTTACATAGCGGATCGAACCAAATGATATCACCCGATGAAAATCCGATAATAACATCCAAATGATCGCAAGAGCGGGTGAGCTGGTTCACATCATGACACATTGGATGTGCTTTGGTGAAGATTACCTTAGACAAAAGTTCCTATAAGGTTATATAAGTATAAAAAATGTTATATAAAGAAATATTAAATTTTCAACGATTTCAATTCCAACAATACCTTTGGCTTATTAGTCAAATCCGTCCAACAAAATGTTCGCCCTGAGTTAAAAAATAAGTAAGTATCTTCATTCTGTCGATTCGCCAATATTTTTGTTAAATTCTCATTCTGAACAATTTTTGCAACAAAAGATGATGTCGTTTTAGCGATATTGTTTTTTGTTTTTTTCCGTTTCATCACAGGGTTAAAAAATGAAAACACATCATCCTCCTTTTTGCCCTCGATCGAGGTTGGGACGGATCCATTGCTAGGTTTCATTGGTGATGTTTGAGTTGGGGAGGTCAGGTTAACATTATCCGTAACCTGTGACGAAGGGTCAAAGTTTTGTGACTGTGGAGACTGTAATTTTTCTAAATCTGAAGAATCGTCCATATCATCTACTACTAGTGTGTTTTCTGCACTAGAAGTCGACTGATTATTAGCAATTTGTTCTCCAACTCCGTCAATCGTATTTTCTCCATTGGGTGAAATTGGTTGAGTTGGATATTCTTTATATTTCACTGAAACTACAGAAACTAACGTCCCGCCAGTCAAACTTGGTAAGCCATTATCTAGTATAATGTCGTCTTTCAGGATATACTGTCCTTCTACAACTAAAAAGTCCTTACATTCGTTCGAAGTGGCTGCCATTTAATGCTAACGCAAGTAAGTGTAAGTTTGAGATTTAAAAGTTTAGAAAAAATAAGATCTAAAAAATGCGATCTATCATTTAAAAAGTTTGATGTTATCTTAATTAACCTATAATTGTAATATAGCTTCGCTTGATTTAAAATTTAAAAATTTTCAGGTAATTCAACTTATGATAAGATTAAGCTTTATTAAAGAGAAGAAAAAACCTTGATCAGGTATTTGAAGGATATTCGAAGAGTAAATTTGGTAAATCAATTTAAAAGCATCGATTTTATTTGCAAATCAGTCACCACCTAAATTATTGCAACGAGTACAACATAGTAGATCATATGACTCGTAACGTGATTTCCAACACGTGTAAGCTATCTAAATATGATCTAATCTTTTTATTATCGCTTTTTGCAACGTTACAAATTTAAAAATTCCGATTAGATTATTGTTTTTTGACGCCAAACATAAATTTTACCACAAACCAATCAAATATTGTTATTTTAATATCGATATTACTTAATACAAACAATTAATATTTTATAATCTTAATTTGCTCTAATTCTCATAACAACTTTTCTTTGATTTCTGTATTGGAGTATTTCACGTCTTGCCAGTATATCAATGGCACGTTGTACAACTTCTGGTTTAAATTGCTTTATCATTAAATGAAAATAATTAATACATTTGTCTACACTTTTAAATATATATGTATAATTATAATACGTACTCTTTCAAATTCTTTGATTATACGTTGCGTAGAAGCCCTTGAACCTACAGCGATGCGACGCTTAATTTCCTCTTCGACTATCTCTATTTGTCTTCTTGCTTCAGAGTGATGCATTCCCGGAACTAAATTGATAAATCATTTAAGATAATATGAAACATGAAAGGTTTTATCGTTTAAATAAAAAGATATCTTCTTACTATCACATGAAGATAAAGCATTCATAGTAGAGTGCTTGAATAAACGCATTGCTTGTTCGACGTGTTGTACAGTTACGCGTGGAGATAACGTAACCTTCGCTATGGATTCTGAAATTCGAATAATGGCTTCCAATTGTCTGATAGAAATAATGATTAAATTTTGTAATAAATTTTAACAAGTAACTAACAAAGATTCATATGTACCTGATTGTAATAGGAATCGAAGAATGTCCATGTTTATTTTGGTCTGCACGACTGGCCTCAGCACGTATACTTACAAAATGACTACTTAATTTTTCTGAAGCTTCTGGAGATATACGAGGGGCACATCTTCTGTAAATTGATATATTATGTTAAAAATGCATGTTTATCCATTTGAAACACAAATCTAATCTAATATATCGAAATAATTCACTTACGTCCTAGCATAGCTAATATATTTCTTCATTTTTGAAACATCAATTTCACCAACTGAAGATTCCGGTGGTGCCCGGTTCATATGCACCATCATCACATGTTTAGCTATATCCTATATAAATATATACCATTAACGTATTATATTAATAAATTGCAATCCATAGAAACATTAATATTATTTGTATTAGCTACTTTATCTCTTTTTTCATCATGACTATCTTTTACGATAAAAATCATATCAAATCTTGATAAGATTGTGGCTTGAAAATCAATATTCTAAAAACAAAATTATAATAATAATAATAATGAATATGAATTTGTAACGATAATAATAATAATAATAATAATGTTTAAATAAATATTTACTTCATTAGGTGCTTTCATATCATCATAACGACCTTTTATAGGATTAGCAGCTGCTAAAACTGATGTGCGGGAATTCAATATCGTGGTTATTCCAGCTTTAGCAATGGATATGGTTTGTTGTTCCATTGCTTCGTGAATAGCTACTCGATCTTCTTCTCGCATTTTGTCAAATTCATCAATACATATGACACCACCATCTGCTAGTACCATTGCACCACCTTCCAAACGAAATTCACGCTAATTAAAGTAACAATACAACGTATTAATAAATCGAAATTGAACATAAAACTAAAAGAAATTACATTATAGAATAGTAACATGCTTACACTTGGGCCATCTCGTACAACAGCAGCCGTAAGACCGGCAGCACTGCTTCCTTTTCCCGATGTATATACTGCAACTGGTGCGACCTTAATAGTGTAAATGATTCATTATTAAATTATTCTCAATATATCTTGAATAATATTACTGACCTGTTGAACGAATTTCAAGAATTGACTTTTCGCAGTACCAGGATCACCTAATAACAATACATTTATATCACCTCGTAATTTCATTCCGTCTGCAAGGATTTTTTTACTTCCACCAAAAAGCAAGCAAGTAATTGCTTCTTTGATGTCTAATAATTAATTATTGAAAATTTTCTTAAAGGTGATAAAATTTGTATCGGTTCTTTAAAGGAAAATATTTAAGTACCATGATTTCCATAGATTGATGGTGCGATACTATTTGTAAATATTTTATGAAAATTTGGTCTGCGCGACATGGCAATGATTTCTTCTTCTTCAGCATGTGTGAAAGTTGCTAATCCTTGTCCATCTTGATCCATGTCAAACTCGAGACCAAGAGAGCGTATATAAGGAATACGAGTCCCTATACCTTGACTTTTTTTCTGTAATTTAGGATAAATTTAAGCATATAGGTTTCAAAAAGATACAGAATGAAATCATTACGCTAATAGAACTTACTTTGTTGGAATTATTGTTGAAAACATCATATATCCCTACAATATTAACGCGCCTTCCTGGAACGGCTCTATCAGCCAAATATCTATTTATATATAAAAAAAAGAGATTAACAGAAGAAATTTTACAACAAATTAAACACAAGGATTATAGCGAAATAATGACCTATCTAAATATACTGTTATATGTCGTGGCAAATCTCCTACTGGAAGAAAATCGGGTGCTTCTTGAATCTTTAGTACTTGCTGATCCACATAAGTACACCTGTCATGTATAATAACAAACGGGTCGATGCCACAATCCTTTGGACCAACTCCAGATGGATCACTAAAAAAAAAAAAAAAAATTCAATATAATTTTTTACTAATTTTTTTTAAGATAAATGTATATAAACCTATCACAAGTTCTAGGAAGCTGAACGCCTGAAAAACCACTAGCTACTGGTAACATCTTAAAATGTCGACACGTTTTACACATGATTTGAACATGCGTTGCCTTTGAAGTCAAATTAGTGGCTGAAATTACTATTCCAGATATTCGAATGAGCTTAGAAATGTGATCCGCCTAAATAATAGTTGTTAAAACATTTATAATTTTCTTTTAACTTGAGTGAGAGAAATAAAAAAAGAAAAAACAAAAAAGTCCCCTCATGAAATTCGAGCTTACGTTTAGTTCACGCATCATAATGTTTGCCTTTTGGGGAGCACGAAGCACGACTTGAAAAGGTGGAATTTCAATATCCACCTCAACCAAGAGTTTTCTTGCGAAGCTTTGTACTGCAGACTCAAACTTGATAAATTCAATGTTATACGTAAGTTTTTTAAAATATTTATCAAATACAATAGCGTATGAATTTTACCAAAGGCATCATGTCTGCAGGCGTTTCTTTCAATTTATCGGAAAATTTGCGATCATAAGCATCAAGGTGTTCAATCGAAACATCAACATAGTAATTTCGACCTTCAAAATTTCTTTTAATTTTTTCTCTAACGAATGAAAAAAAAAAGTAGTTTTAAACATATGTATTATACGTTTTTAAATTTGAAATATTGAAATATACCTGTATATGAAGTGTTCTTCGACGCGAAATTGATCTAAAAAGGTTATAAATTTTAGTTCAAGCGAGGTACGCGAGTCTTTTTCAACTCTTGTTGGGTGAAGACCAGTATGATAAGTTTTTCCTTTATCCCAGCCAAACGGAGCAGCCATTTCTAAAAGAGATATGATAGAAAATGATATAACAAAAGATTTGACACGAAACTTTCAAAAAGCTCGAGTTAATAACGCGCTCGTGTAATTGTACCTAAAATGGTTAACAGACATCGGGCACAGATTTTCTGCGGTAATCAAAGCATTAGAAACCCGACATTAAAAAAAAAAAAAAATTTTTTTTTATTATAGTAATCTACCAAACCATTTAATAGCTTTAGAAAGATTAGCTAAAAAATATATTGGATAAATTACACTAAAATGGTTAGAATGTTAACTACTCGTATTACTTAGGTTTCCTGGTTCTATGTTTATGCTTTTCGCCTTCTAGTTTGCTTAGAAAATCTATTTCCATAAAACTTCAGATCCTTTACATGTTGCTTGGTCTCTCCTACACCCTTTTAATTATCAAAAATGAAAAATGTTGATTCATGATTAATTTTGTTTGATGAGGTATATAATGTCAAATTAGTATCTTACATTTAAAACCACTCAGTTGCTAAGAATGAAATACGTAGTGTTAAATTAACATCCTGTTATTTATGTCCCATTTGATAGCTGTGGATGAGATACGGATGCTGAATTAGTAGTAATCTAAAGATAATTTTATAATATATTCTATATTAATTTTACAAAGGTATACTACATTTTGCATTTCTAATTCTCTTTCTAGTATTGTTGATACTTTGGGATACTATTATATTCAATTTATTCAATCGTTAAAAAAGTAATTCAAGGCATAATTTTATAATATATTTTATAATAATTTTATCTTAGATTACTACCAAAAAATGTTATATTTTACGATCTTTACATAATTAATTTTAAACATAATCTTTCTTAGATATTATTGATTACTTAGAATATTATTATATTAATTGCTATATGGGAAGTTTGCTAGAAAATCAGGCTCTGTGAATTTTTTAACAAAACTTTGATTTTTATTGTATTTTAGTTTTTGATGTTATCAGATTAAAATGTAATAAGGTTTTAATTTAGTCAAAAAATTCCCAGAACCAGATTTTCTTAGTAAACTTCCTATATAATATTAATTGCATTAATTATTTTAGAAAATTATTACTACTAACTAAATTTCTGTTACTTTTAAATTTATTTCTAAGAAAATGAAATTTTTCTTAATAAATTTTAAGAAATCTGATAAAATTTTTTTAAAATTCTAGTTAATTGATTTTAATATTTAATCAAAAAAATCACTTAAAACTTGTTTTGTTATTATAAAAAATAATTAAATGAATTAAAGAAATTTTGTATTATCTTATATAGTTTAAAAAATATAAAATTTATATAATTCTAAAAAAAAGTGAAATTATCAATGGAAAGAAAGTGATAAAATATAAATTTGTCTATCATTATATAATAATAGATAGTCCTCTAATTAAAGGTGTAGATGAAACCAAAATCTTAAAGTCAAAACATTTCAGTTTTCAAGAACTAAAATCTGAAACTTTCTGATAATCTGAAACTAAGACGAAATTAGCAAAATTGGCAAAACTAAATAATACTAATGAAACCTTCTGAAACTAGTTAGCCAATAAAAATAAATGCTGATTTAAACCTTTAATACTATTTAAAACTAATCTGTGCTAATTAATCAATAAATTAATTAAAGTTACTATACTAATTAATACGCTATTTACTCATAATATACAATTAGTATATAATTTATTATTTATTAATTCGATATATCTAAAAACAAAAATTTCACGCTTAAAAAAGTAAAGCAATTGAAAAT
>CAJVPQ010002251.1:0-14502 GCA_910591825.1 Funneliformis caledonium
TCAAGAATTTCAACAGCTTTAGTATCACCCATAAAAAATGGTAGCCGGATTTTATTTGCTGGGTCACATATACTTATTAGGGGTGACATATAATTGTGACAGTTAGCATTTTTCTCACAAAAATCTTTCCAAGTCCCCGGAATACTTAATAAATTGAAGAATGGCTGGGATGTGACGAGATGTGACAAATTTGCTAATCCCCTTAACTAATCCTAATTCTACCCCAATCCTAATCCTAATCCAAACCCTAACTCTAATGCTAACCTTAATAATAAATACCCGGAAAATAAAATTCTGCTACCATTTTTTACGGGCGATGCTATGTTCGTCAAGAATTTCATAAAAGAAAATGAAGTTCATTATATTTATAGTTAAGTTTTCTTATTAGAAGAAAAATAATAAGATAAGTATATTTGTAATTTATTATAATTTTATCCTTTTAGTAATGATAGATTCAAATAAAGTAGAAGATTTTTTAATCTCATTTTCAAAGTTTAAAAGGTAATATTCTTTATATATTTGCCTTTATTGAAACGTAAAATAAAAAGTAATTTAAACTTGTTTAATTAAACAAAAAAGTTTAGTTTATTCGTAATTTTTTAAATTTAACTTAGTATAGATTAACCTTTTTTAGATTCATAATTCAAACTAATTAAATCGAAATGGATTGGCTTGTAATCTAACCTGAACTGAATTCGTTTAGGACTATTTTTTATATTAGAATTTTTTAATTAATAGTTTGATTTTTTAATTTTGTATTTATGGAAAAAAATTATAATATACGTCGGATAAAAATATTTAATAATCAAATATCTATACTAAATCTATCAATTAATATCGAACTATCCCAACGAAAACATTTATATCATTTATAAACAAGAAGCAAAATAATTGCGAAATTTTTTGTATTTAAAATAAATGGATAATAATTTGAAGAAACGAATTGTATTTTAATATTATCATTCCTTCTTTCTAATAATGAATACTGTATTTTTTTTTTAAAACAAAAATTTAATTGAAAACATGTTTTGTATACTATTATTAAATAAATGTAAGTGAAAGAATTAATAAAGGTTCAAAAGTAATAGTGTATGTAATTTACGAAATGAAATTTATGATTGGTAAATTAAGTTGGAATAAAAATAAAAAAAATAAAAAAATAATAAATTTAATCTATTAAATTAAATATGTATACGTTCCTGATTCGTGTTTGTGAGCTATAATGATATATTATAGTGTAAATTAATAAATTTCAAATAAATTGTGGTTTAAAATAATTTTCCACTCACCAATAGCTTTATATTTCATAAATCATTACATACATATAATACACTTGAACCTTTTATTCATAAAACCGATTTTTTTTTTTTTTAAGGTATTGACAACACGAACCAACGTATCTTAAATAATAATAATGATAATGATAATGACGATAATCAAAAAAAAACCCCCTTTCATGATTACGTGATAGTATTATTATTTCCTAGATACATACTTTTTTAATACAAATTGGAATATACCCTCATAATTTCAATGAGTTTATTATTCAGTTTCTATCCATATCTATAATAAAAATAATATAAAGAGTTGATGATTTGTTTAAATACGGTGTTGTTAAAGAAGATTAATAGTTACCTCCATTCTACCGATATCACTTGATGTTCTTGGAATCATTGATATAGCCATTTCGAAATCTTCTTGATCTATCATCGTGACCATCGAACCGTCTTCATCCTTATATTTTAATTGCAAGGATGCTTCTATGGTAAATTTTTCCTGTATCCTTTTAATGAGTTCTGAATAAATTATACTTGCTGAGACCAAAACTACACGAGTGTCTTTATGATAGCATTTAATTTTAATCTAAAACATATATATATATAATAAATATTATTATGATGGTTATTATTATGCAGCAAATGACTCTTTCATTATGTACCTTAGTAGGTTCTTTAAGTATTTCATTAACAGGTGAACTAGGATACGGAGATTGCAGCAGACTATTTTTTTGTGGTGGAGGAAGCATTTCGAATTGTGTTTCCTCTTCCTCACCATCACCGTAACCATAGCCATCATCATCGAAAATTAAACTGGCATAATGTTCCTCTCCACTATCCGCTGTTGGAGAAGCCAATAGACCGCCTTGCATAGATAAAGGAGATGGTTTGAAAGAACCTCTTCCACCGCGACCACGTAAACTTGGAGATCGAGATGTCGGCCTATTACTATAATGAATACCATTTCATATTGATGAGTTAAATTTACGTATTCACTATAATAAAAAATGATGGATCATCATGAATCATACACTTGATAATCTTCATTACTCGGTGGTGGACTAGTAATATTGTTATTAGCGTATTGATCTATATCCTGGTAGTAATCGTTATAACCTTGATCATCATCCGAGACTGACATCTTTGACATTTGTTGTTGTAAAAATTGCGTACGACCCTGTGTATTCGACCTTTGAGGCATTGCCCTTGCTGTCGATCTACCACCTCTTATAGAATTCATCCTGGGTGGACCATTTCTAATTGAATTTGAACGGCTAGATTCTCTCAAAGAATTAGATCGCATAGGTCCATCCCTGAGTGGTCCACGATTAGAGTCTCTTATGGAAGACATCCTAGATGGACCGTTAGATGGTAATTTAGGTGAACCGCGACTGCTATCTAGAGTATTAGAACGACTTTGTTGTAGTGATCCCATTTGAGGAGACATTTATGTAAAACTATTACGAAGAAAAAATGTATTTTGATCTCCTTGTTCTGCGCCCGTTTAATCCGGTGCAGGTGAGGTAGATCGCATCGTACCTTCAGAAGCGGGTAAGCGTCTATCAGGAAATTGCCCTCCACCATTAGAAGTCTTATCGTCATCAACATAAATAGGAGTTCCTTCATTCTGAGGAGGACGTCGTCTTGCTATACTTGGATTTCTGCTCGCTCGCATAGGAAAAGGTGGATTTCTTGGACTGGATGACAATGATTTAGGTCTCTGAGGTTTTTCAGTTGGAGAAGCCGGTCGCGAATTTGATCCATTATTAATTTGTATAACAGCGCCTTCGGTGTTTGCTTTTGTAATTGGTGTTGTCGTATTAAGTCCTTGTTTCTTATTTTTATTATTTTAATAAAAAACAAAATAAAAACAATATTCTTAATGATATATATAATTGATGTGAAAAAAAATTTTTTTTTTTTGTTGTAGTTTGAAATACCTTTTGTTGTTGAGCACCTGTAAAACCGGTGAATGCGTCTTCTGGATCTACAGCTGCTACTAGTTTTGCTTTACCTAAATAGTCTTTTGTTTTTACATTTTTAAGTTTTCCTTCAGGTGGTCTATAAATTACACCAACTGGGATTGAAAATACAGTGAAACCCTATAAAATAAATAAATAATTAATTATTAAATCATAATATTTTCTTTAGAAAATAAAAAAATAAAAAAAAATGCTCACTTGACCCTGAACTGTGATAGCTTCATCAATGACTTCATGCTCCTCCGTTTGTTTTTCTTTTGCGGCCGATGTAAAATCACCCATACCTTGATCCGTTTGACCAAGATATAAGTAACACAGGCCACGATTAAATAAAATTTCACATGAATAAAGTCGAAACTTTAATCCCAATTGTTCATAATCTATAAGAACATTTTTACGAAGATACTATGACAGAAGTTATATAAATACATATTGATAAATTAATTATATAAGTATTAAATAAAAAAAAAAAATACAAACTTACCAATAAAGAATCATTGAAATTTGCTAATGCCTTTTCAAATTCACCTAATAGGAAATGGGAAACGCCCTTTTGAAAATAAGCTACAGCAAAAAATTGATCTAATTTTACAGCTTTTTTATATGACCGGCACTAAATCGTTTTTAAAATATAAAATCAAAAAATAAAAAAATGAATTAAATAATGTTCAGAGAATTTAATTGATCTGTAGCGCGATTACGTACTGCTTCTTCGTGTTCACCGAGGGTGGCATATATTAAACCCATATTAAAATGGAATTTTGCAGATTCTGCAATAGTCTAACAAAAAAAAAAAAATTAGATTTAAAATGCGTAAAGTTCAACAAGATGAATTTGAAAGGTTTTAACTTTAAAGTATAGGAATTATTCTGATCCGATTTCGTGCATACCTCGAATGTGTCCAAAGCTTTATCAAAATCTTGAGAATCATAAGCTTGAACAGCGGCACCCCACTGTTCTAACTCATACTGTGAACATAAAAGAAGAGTTAGTATATTCCGGATTAAAATAGCAAGGCTGTAATATGCTAGTATGGTATAGTTTATTGCGGATTAGAAATATAAACCTTCAAAGCCATCTAATTCACTATTTGAGTGCAATATATGTTAATGGTTGAAATTATAAGTAAGTTTCTAAATATATTAAGGCACTAAAAGAAAGTGTAAAGAGAAGGAAGTAGGACTTTAATGGAAGAATTTTTTTTTTTTCTTCTGATTAGAAAAATCAATAATAATAATAATATACAATATTAATATGTTACAAGAAAGGGGCATGGAATGTAACACGCATGTACAAAAAAAATTACCATAAAAAAAAATTAACATGACATGATTTATAAAATTATCTTTTGCGGGAGATATAAGAGCCGGTTTTTCCACCAATTGAAAAAAACTGAATTCTCAGGTATAAAATAATAATTATATAATAATAATGGCGATTTCTCTTGACTTAACAAGAAAAAAAACTGTTCAGAATGATGTAGTACAAACCTTCTTTTATTTATTATCCAGTTTAAATAAATGTGGCGCAGCGATGATCATTTCTAAAATGACAATTGCAAATTTGCAAATGAACAAAGGTTTTGTGGTTAAGAAATTTATTAAACTTGGCAAATCATGTCCAAAAATGCATAATGTTGATCGTTTTGATCGATGAATTTTAATTTAATTTTTTTTTTTTACGTGCTGCGGATTAGAATCTATCCGATTTCTTATCATGCATGATTATAATATTTATGATATATACAACAAATAATGAAACAATTCGGAGCATAGATTATTTTTCGTGTGACCATTTAGAAAGATGAAAAGATTTTTTTATTTATTTGTGATCCAGATCAAATTTTTTTTTTTTCTTTCCTCTGTTGCTTTATTTAAAATCGAAAAGAACATTTAACTTTGTGTAAGTATTTGGGAAAGTATGCTTTATTAAAACCCTTCTTTTCTAGGTAAATAAACTGATTAATTCATTCAAATAGAATTTCGATAACAATGGAATCATCACCTACTAGCGTATTAACATCAGCACCAGTCGAAATTAGTAACCACAAGAAAATTGAATATCCATTCTGGTTTGGAGGTTGGTAGATTTATGCAAAATTATTCATCCTTTTTTTTTCTTTACATGTTAATTTTCTTTTTCTGATATTAGGAGCGGCATCATGTATTGCATGTACCGTTAGCCATCCTTTGGACTTAACTAAAGTGAGATTACAAACAACGCAAGGATTAAACAAAGCATCAACAATTTATACAATGATACGAATAGTAAAAGATGAAGGTATTAGGGGATTATATAGTGGATTATCCGCTAGTATACTAAGACAAGCTACTTATTCTACAATGAGATTTGGTGCTTATGAAAAGTTAAAGACCGCAATATCAAAAAATCAAGGTATTTTGTTCTCTTTTTTTTAGGTGCATTCCCAAAATAATTTCTTTTTATTGATTATCAATAATATATTTTGATGGTAAGAGCAATTATCATTTCCAAAAAAGATTTTTTGTGCATCAATATCAGGATGTATTGGAGGAGCTTTCGGTAATCCAGCAGATTTAGTTATGGTTCGTATGCAAAATGATGCAAAGCTGCCATCACATTTACGTAGAAATTATAGACATGCTTTTGATGGACTTTATCGTATTGTGAAAGAAGATGGATTTACAGGTCTTACAAGAGGAATCGTACCAAATATGAATCGTGCTATTTTAATGAATTCATCTCAATTAGCTTCTTATGATCAATTTAAACAAATGTTACTATCTACTAAATTTTTTAAAGATAATATTATTACTCATTTTACTTGTAGTGTTTTGGCGGTAAGTTTTATCGAAAGGAAAAAGTTTTGTTTAAGGAGAAGTTTCTTTTCTTGAAACATAAATTGATTTTATCTTCATTTAGGGTTTGGTAGCTACTACTATTTGTTCACCTGTTGATGTCATCAAAACTCGTGTTATGAATTCTTCATCAGAAGCAAAGGTATGTTACCTAATATATGTATATGTATATGTATATAATCTTTGTAAGATGTTAAAAGAAAATTCATTTCTCTTCTCATTTAATAGAGTACTTTAGTAGTTTTAACAACTATAATTCGTAAAGAAGGACCTTTAGCATTATTTAAAGGATGGGTACCGGCTTTTGTAAGGTTAGGGCCACATACCGTTGTTACCTTTATGGTACTTGAACAGATTAAGAATTTATATCATAAAAAGTTGGATTTAAATGTTAAAAAACCTGAACCTGCAACCGTTTAATCATAACTTTGAAAAAAAGTTGGAAAAAATTGTTTCGCTTCAGGAGAAAATGAATTTTGGCTTTAGGTAAGTAGATATAAGGTAAGTATTGTATAATATATATATCGAACAAAGATATTCATAGAGTTCATAGATTGAAGGGAAATTTTATATTTATGTATATTTATTATTAAATAGAATTTACAGAAATAAAACTTTAATAAATAAATTATGAATGATATGAATGATATATAATTTCCAGCAAGTAAATTAAGACAGAATGAATTTATTAATTTTGCATCATGGATGAAATTTAAACGTTATCCAATGTCCAAATAAATTGATTTTTTATGATTCTGGATTTAACCCAATTAAATATCTTAGACCATTCCAAATTTTGGATATGATCTGATCACCATCTTTAAAAGCTTCAATAGGTTTATTAGAAGAATGAAATAGTTTAGCTTTTCCACCCTCAGCAACAACTTTTTCATAAATTTGTTCGGCATCAGGTAAAACATCAACTAAATATCTAGCACGAACTTCTTCTAAAGGATGAGACGCAAAGAATTCTTGTAAGCTTTGAAAAAGAGCAAGATGTTGTTCTTTACGTTCCTGATGTGTGTTAGCAATTTGTTGTGGTTCTTTTGGTTCAACATTTACATCATTTACAACATTCCTATTTTGATCAATTATCAAAGATAAATGATTCCACAATTCTATAGCTTTCTTTGGATGATATCCTGAAAGGGCCATCAAATGTAGTCCAACGATATCAGCTTCTTTCTCTGCTTTTTGATTATATCTTCCTGATGTATACGTTTCAACTAGCTTTTGTGCTGCTGTATTCAAATAATCATTTAATAAAGGTCCTATTGCTGCAAGAAATGGAAACCATAACAATGTACGAGCAGTATCTGATAAGAAAATAAAATTATAGTTAATGTATGCAAATTTCTATCGAGGGTAAAACGATTTATTAAAGTACCTGCAAACATGTATAATATTTGATTAAATCCAAGTGATTCGCTTGAATGGCGCTGTAGTATATGGGCAATCTCATGAGATAATGTGACTGCAAGGTATTCTTCATTATAATCGATTAAATTGAGCCAACCTAAGTTAATTTAAATTTATAAGATTTGATTGAGGGAAATTGCGCGTAAATTTCAGGAAAACGCGTAATAACGTTACCTGTGAATATAATCATTTTTTTTGTAGCGCCGAAGGAAACAGCATTAAAATTTTCATCATCTTCAATAATATATATTTCAAAAGGTATAGGTTCATTTTCTCCATCTTGTGTATCCGTACTCTCATCTTTCATGTTAACAACATTTTGTTCTACAATTTTAGCAACTTCTTCAATACATTCTTTTTCATTTAAATTTTTAAATGATTTTAAAG
Organism: Funneliformis caledonium; assembly: GCA_910591825.1. NCBI lineage: Eukaryota > Fungi > Glomeromycota > Glomeromycetes > Glomerales > Glomeraceae > Funneliformis > Funneliformis caledonium. The sequence goes on from CAJVPQ010002251.1 coordinate 7,903, forward strand.
TCATTAAATCGTTATTTAGCCCTTTAATTAAATTCTCGGCAACATGATGAACAAAAATACTCTCAATTCTATCATTTGGTAAGAATTTGTCTTTATATTTTTCTATTTCCATTAAAAATGCTACATTACAAATTTCTTTTTCCTCCTCTTCTGACAAAAATCTAACTCTCCAACGTCCTGTGTGTGGTGCTTGCTCTAAACCCATTAAAGTTACCATACAAAATCCTGTTAATGGTATTACCGTCGTTAAAAATATTAATAATCGTCTTGGCCGTCCAGTTTTTGGATTTTTACGTAATGCAAAAGGTAAAAATGACAGTAATAAATTACTAAGTGTACGTATTACTATTGTCACGTTCGCTGCCTTAAGTGCTAATAGAAATGCTGGCAATGGTATCGCTCTAGCTGGTTGCGTTGCATGAAAAGGTCTACATTGAAATTTTGGTACTAATTTTGGTAATGTTGAAAGTGAAAAATTGCTCAAATTAATATCAAAAGTTCTTCTCCTAGTCGTCGTAAAAAAAGTCGGTCGTTTTACGTACTGTATCGCATAGCTTGTTCCTTGGTTCTTTAAAAGTGAATTTGTTCCATTACGTTGAAATCTAGTGGTAATTCTCAAATTTCTTAAAGGACTTTTTAAACCAATCCATCTTATCATTTCTTTCGGTTTTTCAAGATAAAAATTATAAAAAATTGGAGTAACAGTGAATTTAAATCAAGGCTTAAATAAACAAACTGCTTTTACTCGGAAAAAAGACTGCAGGTTAAAATGAAACAACATCTTCCTCTTTGTTATATTACTTTAATTGGTTGGTAAAACATTCGAGAAAGTTTTCTTACGATTGACAACGACTTTCATTTTTTTCTATATTGATTATAATGGAAGCCCGGCACGAGCCGAATACCTACCGTATACTTCCGAAAAAAATGATTTATTTAGTAAATGATATCGATATCAATACCAATATTTTCGCTAATAATTGTCAATTTCTAATCATCATTATCTGAATTCTCTAAGGCATTTAAATGCCACAAGTTTTAAAAGACTTTCATTAAGATTTCTTTTTAAGATTGCTTAATCCAAACATAATCTTATTTACCTAACCGATTTATCTATGTATTGGACTCTTAGAAAAAGATAATCAATATCATAATAATAATAGATTTTTTTTATAGCAAATTGAATTTTTTCTTAGTATCAAGAAAAATATGAGTGGTAAACTTTTTTGTATTTTGGTTATTTATCTCTTCAATGTTTTGTCTACAAATTTGCAGGCAATTTTATTTATTAATTACAACCATTTTTAAATATTATTAAAAAGATTAATACAGTCAAACCTCTATAAATGCATTCTCTATAAATGCATATCCTCTTTAAATGCACACTCTGGTCCAATCCCTAGCTTAGAACTTAGATGTTAAATGCACCCTCTATGTTCTACACGTGCAAGGAGTTTTTTAGTCCATTCATATGATAAATGCATTCTTTAAATGTATGTTACATGACTACAAATTTTTTATTAAAGCTATAACCCAGCAGCATTATTCTAATGCTGGCCAAACATCTTCATTTGACTGATCATGATATCATAATAATCAGTCATTTGTATCATTTTAAGAATTTTGGCATCATAAAATAATAATTAATATTAACTATTGAATAAATAATATAAATAAGTTTTAGTTTTTAGATGAGTTTCGATATATTTTGATATATAAATTCACATTGTGATCATTCTTTATATCATTGCATATATTGATCCTTAACCTCTAAAATATGTTGTATTACATCTACAATATACATATAATTACATAGACAATGATAATAATAAAAAATAATTTATTAAACATTTGGTTTTTATTAACTGCAAATGTTGCATACTATCAGATATTAACAGTAACATAGCCTATTTGCAACTGCAATATAGATACTGCAAATTTTTGCGGTGATACAGATACTACGCATTTTTACGATACCTGCGACACTTGCAAAAAATTAGCCTTACAGCACTTGCAAATACTTGAATATTATTATTAAAAAAATAAATATAGCCTTATGGCATTTGTAATTCTTAAATATTATTATCTAAACTAAAATAATAATAAAGATATAATAGTCATATTAGTAATAGTAATATTAATACAAAATCAAAATCAAAAAGCAAACATATAAAAAGAAAAATATAGCCTTACGAAAATTATATATTAGAAAATATTATATAGTCCATCATACCTTACGGAATTGTTGAAAGTAAGGATAAAAAGCCAAAAAATTAAGAATATAAATAGACAAGCAAAATTGTTTTCTTTATTACCAAATTCAAATATGCCTTCTAAAAAAGTCACTCTAACCGATGCTCAAAAACGCAAATTTTGTCTTTATACCTATGATAATAAAAGAACTCAAACTCAATATTTAGATTGGATTGAAAATAAATGAGGATTAGATTTAATGAATTAACTATTACAAGAATTTTACAAAATAGTAATAAATGACTTACCACCGAAATTGTTAATCCAGAATTAAAATGACACTGATCTGTCACTATTCTAGAACTTGAACTAGTACTTAAAGAATTTGTGCTATATTACCAACAATAAACTATATTAAGTAATGCGATATTAATTGAAAAGGCTAAGTTGCTTGCTAGCAGATTAGGAGTTTCAGAAAAAACATTGCAATTTTCTTCTAATTGGCTTTACAAATTTAAAGATCATAATGGAATTTATCAAGAGAAACTTTATAGAGAAGCTGAATCTGCTGATAATACTGCTATTCTTAAAGCTTTATCATTACTACGTGATAAATGTGCTAACTATCTTCTTGAGAGGATATATAATATAGATGAGACTGAACTTTTCTACTAATTGAAATCAGATTAAACTTTAGCTACAAAACATCTTTCTGGACGTAAAAAAAATAAAGAGCGTATTTCTATTGCATTGTATGCAAATGTCAATAGATCATATAAGCTGAAACCTTTGATTGTTGGAAAATGTGCAAAGCCACAGTGTTTTAAGAATATTAATATTTTCAACCTTCCAATGACCTATCGAAATAATACCAAAGCTTAGATGCTACTAACTCTCTTTCAAAAATGGCTTTAAGGATTTGATTTACAAATATCCAGAAAGCATAATGATCAGCGTATTTTGCTACTTCTTAACAACTGTTCAAGTTATAAGATAAATAGGTTAGTTCTTTCACATGTTAATGTTTATTTCTTACCTCCAAAATAATATTAAAGATTCAACCAATGGATACTGGAATCATCATGTTATTTAAAAGAAATTATTGTCGCCATCAAATTTAATGGATGTTGGATCAGATTGAAGCTGATGAATCTGCATAAAATTTGAAAATGAATATCTTACAAGACATTTGATATTCTATTCAAGCTTGAGATGAAGTTAAGACTGAAATGATTCATAACTGCTAGCGTTATACCAAAATCCTTCCTGTTGAAGAAAATGTTAAAGAAAATGTTGTTGAAAATGACTTGCTACTTAAAGAACTTTTTAATGTACTTGAAACTATTAATTTTCCTGATAGTATGTAAGTAGAAGAGCTTTTAGCTCTCTCTAAAGAGAATATTACTTATAAAATTCCTGAAGATGATAATATCATTGTGGAACTTGTAGATATATTTAAAAAGAAACCTGACAAAAACTTAGATAAAGATGATGATAGTGTTAAAGTAGAACTCATTAGTACAAGTGTAGTATCAAAAAGTTTAGAAACTGTTTGTGTATTTTTATTTCAGCAAGAAGATACCATTGAATATTTAAAATCTTAAATATTCTTGAGAGATTTATTAGAAAAAAAAAAGCAGTTTAATGAAACAAACTACTTTGAAGCAATTTTTTAATATTAATGAATAATTGCAATATGTTATCAATAAAAAGGAATTTTTTTTTTATTTATCAATTTTTTCTGATTATCTGAGTTTTTATTTGTAACTTAAAAATTTGTACTGATTTCAAATCTGGTTAGCTGATATTCAAAATAATAAAAATAAACAAATTTATTGTTATCGCATCATAAAAATCTGTTAAATTACATATTTTCTCTTAATGCACACCCTCTCTAAATACATCCTTTTATCCAATCCTAAGGGGAATGTATTTAGAGAGGTTTGACTGTACTTTTATAATAAATTTTATGATATTTTCTAAGCAAAAATTAAAAATAAAAAAAAAAATGTAATTAATTAGTGATTTTTAAAGATAAATAAATAATATATTATTATAAAAAAAAATTAAAATTTTAAACTCATATATCTTGCTAATTATTATATAAAATATTACTATTTAATTTGTTTTAATATGATGAATCCAATAAATTAAGTTTATATTTAAATAATAAATTATTTTTAAAAATTGAAAAATTAATATATATTGATAATTATTAATTTTAAAAGTTTAAGAATACTATTATTAAATATATTATAATATGATAAATCTAAAAATTTTATTACATTTTTTTATAATCATTAGATATCAAAATATTTTAAAAATAATTTTATACTTACAGTTTAAGAAAATAAAAAAAATAATTTCAACATTATATTAAAAACTTGAAATAATCCTAAAAAATTTTTAGTCCAATTCTTTAAAAAAAGATCAATAATTTAATAATAAATTTTATAAAATCCTTATATATTATTATTAAAATAGTTTAATTTTTTTAAATTTAAATATATTTAAAAAAAAAAAATAATTTTATATTAAAAAAAAAGCTGTTACTAAACTTAACTGTAGTTATAATAATTACCTCAGTTATTTAACCAGTTAATATGATATAATAATCATATATATGTAGTTAAAATATCACTAGATCAAATTTCACATGACTTGAAAATTTTATGTTATTTATCATTCAGTTGTGAATATATTAATTTTTTGATACAAGCTATAAGTAAATTTTTATTTTCTTTAATTATACTATCTATAATAAAATCTATATGCTACTTATATAATAAAATCTTTATACTAGTTATTGCAGACTTTTGATAATGAACAAATTCACCATATTTTCTATATTTTCGCTAACTCTAACCCTAACCCTAACTTAACAACATTGAACTTCTCTTCAAGAGATTCAATATATACTAAAAAAATGCTTAAAACCTCTTATACCCTAACCTTAATTCTAACTCTAACTCTAAGCCACTCTGAAGTCAACTTTACTCTAAATTAATATTCTAATTTAAAGCAAAAAATTAACAAAAACATACCTAAACTGTAACTTAATGACCTCAAAAAGAATGCTCAACAACCCCTATATTCTAACACATAAATCAAATAAAGAAGTATCAGGTTATCAAATTTTAAACAAATTTCAGAATTAATCAGGAATCAATATTTGCTAAAATTGATATAGCTACATCAGATAAGTATCAACATAATTGTTATTATATGATATTTAATAGATATTATAAAAGAAAATCAGGTAAATTCTGGAATTGTATAAGATTATCTGATAGGTACTGTGTTTTGGAAATTCATAGTCTTATCATATATCTGATAACTTTATTCTGATTTACTACGTCAGATCAGTAATGCGTAGTAATTTTTATTAATTTTTATTAGTTTTTAGATTAATATTTTTTAAAAAATTGATACATTATATTTCACAATCCAACAATATTTTTTTAATCAATAACATATATTTATTGCTATATTAACACTACAAAGCTACAATTATATCATAATTTATTAATTATCTCAATTTAAAAATGTATTATCCAATTTAATCAACATATTTCTATATTAGAATGTAATACAAAACCTAAATTAAAATAAAATGTAATAATAAATATCACATAATAGAAAAATAATGAGAAGATTCTCTCGAAAAATAAAAAAATCACATACTATTAATAATTAAATATGAAATTTTCTATTTAAAAGCATTGTGTTTAATTTCTTCACATTTTTTTTCACAAATCAACTATTCATATTAGCAAATTCTCCAAAATTCAGCTGATTATTTTCATTAAAATTGGTATATTTAAGACATTAGTGACACATAATTCTTATAGATATATACTCACACAACTTTCTTACTACAGGTATATCACAAGCACAGCAAATAATAGCTTTTCTAATCATTTTTCTATTAGAATTTTTAAAAGTTTCTGGTAATTAGCTCCTCTGATCATTTTTCCATTAGGATTTTTGAAAGTTTCTGGTAATTCTATCAGGACCCCAAATAATATATATATATGTTAGATTTGAGATTGCTTATTGAACATAAAAAATTTTTGATTAAGTCACCTAAAATTTTGCATAGCAGATAACAAAATTTTAATATAATCAGATATGTATTTGCGTAGCAGAAATAAAAATTATCAAACTCAATAATTAGTTTGCATAGCAGAAATATATTTTTGAAAATATATGTGATGTTAAATATAATTCAAAAAAGATAAATATACCTTTTAAATTAAGACACGTAAATAAAATCAACATGTAATTTTTAAATTAATTTAATATGTGATAGTGTAACAAAACTTTGATTTATTTTTATACGTGATTGTTATTTTGTTATTTTTCTTTTGCTTTTTCTGTAAAAAAAAATTGTATGCAAAATGATTT
>CAJVPQ010002252.1:0-14501 GCA_910591825.1 Funneliformis caledonium
CTATCACATACATGCATATATAGCAGCCAAAAGAGATTCAATAAAGTATTAGTTTTATTATTTTTTTTTTAATAAGATATATAGGAAATATTCGAAACAAATAAATTTTTTGCTTATTTTAAAAAAAAGTTAATATAATAAGTAAATTTAAATAGTTTAATTAATTATTTAGGTACCTGTAATTACCCTGATTTGACATTTCAAAAATTGGTATCATAAGGATAAAATTAGTAAATCATATTTTAAAACAGTAATTATTTTGTATTATAGTAGAATTTTTTAAAAATTTTTAATTAATAATTAGAATTAGTAATTAATATAGATTTTTTGATTTATAATTTTGATTATAATATTTTATTTGTAATAATTTATATAGATTATAGATTTTAATTATTAATTAAGTAATATATTAATATAGAAAATTTTAGAAGAAATAATTATGAATTATAATTAGTAAGCATAAAAATAATTATTTTTAGATATTCTAAAAGAAAAAGATAGTATATAGTATTTGATAATCAATTTTTAAGTATAAATATCTTATAAATTTTTATTATTATTATATAAAATCAGATTATAGTCTCAAAAAAAATTAAGAAAATAAAATATAAATAAAATTATGCAATTATAAAATTAATTTACTTATACTATAATAAAATATTTTTCTTTATTCTATATTTAAACTTTAATATAAACTTTCTTTATATATATATGAAAGTTTTTTATTTTATTTACTTTAACTAAAAATTTATTTGCAAAAGAAAGATTATATTAATAATAGGTAATAGTAGTAATTAAAATATAAAATTCTTTATAATATTAAAAATGATAATATCTTTTATTTGTTAAACTTTAAATTTAAACTAATAGTATATAATTTTTATTTAATTTTTATACATATTTTTTCTCTTTTTTTCAAAAATCAAACAGTTCTTATTTCAAGAAATAAGTAGTTATTTTCTTTTTTATTCTAATTTTATTTTAATATATATCAAGAATCAGCTAAAATTTAACTAAAGTTATATATCTTAAATACTAAAATACTAAAAGTAAAAAAACATTAATTTAATTATTTAATTTGTATAATATATAATATGCTTTCAGATAATTAATAGATTTTATTAATTAAATATATTTATTATGATCACTAAAATTCAGATTTTATAATTTTGATATTATAAGTATAATAATTTTAATAAGATTTTAATATGTTTTTACAACTTATATTAAAATAATTTATTACAAATTAATTATTTATTTAAAAATTTATAAATATTTTTATTCTTTATATAATTTATTATTTATCAATTAATTCATATTTTATTAGTTTATTAACTCTTTCTTTATATTTTATTTTATCTTTAACTATTTTTTTGATTTTTATTGATTCTATTTTTATTATTTATTATTATTTATTTTTTTTAATTATATTTAAGATATTTTTGTTATATTTTTTTATAAATTTTTTATTGAGTGATAAATAAATATTATGGGATTGTAATTAGTCACAATATTATTTTTACCTATAATAGTTCTTATCTTTTAATTTAGTTAAGATTTGTAATTATAGTAGATATAAATTTTTCTAGATATTAATGATTATTCTTTTAAATCTCTTAAAATAAATATTAGATTACTAGTAAAAGATAAAAATTTTTTATTAATATTTAAATTTAATATTATATATATTAATTTTATGTTTTAATTATAATAAATAAATATTTTTATTTAAAATTCTATTAGATATTTCTTTTTTAGAAAAAGTTTTTTATTTTTAAATAATATATTAAAATAAGTTTTTAATAGGTATATACAGTATATTATTTAATCTTCTTTAAAATTAAATTAAATTTAATTTTTATATATAAATATACTACTTCTGCATTATAAATTTACTAGAAATTTTATTAAAATAACAAAATTTTGATTTATTATTAATTTCTTATTTTTACTTAAAAATAATTACTTTAGCATTTTAAAAATTTTAATAAATTTGTTAGAGACTTTACTGATTTAATCTTTGTAAAAATGGCAAATTTATTGCTAATATTTTAAAAATAGCATAAAACTTGTTATTTTTATATTTTTTAATAATCAAAATTTACCAAAATATTATTTAAAGGACAAATAAATAATTTATATTTCTAAAATACTATTTAAATGAAAATAATAAATAATTATATAAAAACTTATTCGACACTTGTTTTGTTACTGATTAATTTCGGTCAAGCTACATAATACCGGCCAAAATCACGTGAATCAAACATTTTCGGTTAGTTTATAGAGATTCCAGTTGATTAGAGTCAATTGTAATGAAATGAATTCTTCAGTCAATCAAATTGATCGATGTTATTTTGATACATTTTTAATCACATGCTTTAACTTCGCTAAAAAAATTTTAAATTTATTCCCGATAATAATAATAAAAAAAAAAAATAAACTCTTACAATCATTCGAATTATAAATATAACATTCGAAAAGTTCGAATTTTAATTCTTATAATGAAAAATGAAAAAAAATTTCAACCGAATTTGAGTTGATGATAACACTATTCTATAAGTGAGATAGCAGTTTTGATGGCCGAACAGGTGGCCTCAAAAAATTTGTATACTAACAACCCCGTATCTACAGAGTTAAGATCATATACTGGAAATTCTCCAATTATGCTGCGAAATATGTTAACCATCTCATTAGTAAAACTTGTGATTTTCCCAAAAAAATAGAATATGTTTTTGGATTTCATCTCCCCTAACACTCTTTCTGCAGTTAGACCGTTCGGGTCGCCATTAGGGTAGTCATCATCAATGTTTTTGTAACGACGGCCATGTGATGGACAGTCTCCGATATGAAAAATTATTCGGGCTTCATTGCGCCAGGACATTTGATTTACGGCTACATTGAGTCCGCCTAGGACGTCTTCCGGAGTATCTCCACCGCCCATGGGTGAAACACCGGATAAGTCCTTTTCGAACTGCACATACGATTCAGTGAAGGGAAACGTCTGCAGGCGATTAGCACCATCACAGTGGTCGCGGTAGCCACAGAAACCGAATCGAATTTTAACACTTGGCTTCATCTTTTCCATACATTTTGCCACATTTAGGATACAGTCCTTAGCAGCGTTAATATGACTCCCCATAGAACCAGTGCAGTCCATAACAAAGCAAAGGTCAACTTCCATGAGATTATGTATATAATTGTATAGTTATAAAAGTCTACGAATAACGTATCAGATAGTAATAATTAACTAAAAAACAATTAGATTTATTAGTTAATGAGAATTTTGTTCAAAGATGAGGTATAAATTTATGAATTATCTTTTATTTTTTTTAAATCGATCACATAGAATTGTTATTGTATGTGTTTATATATACGGTAGAAGATATATAAATTAACTAAAACGAGAAAAAAAAACAAGAATTGATTCATTTATCTCATATTTCAGATGCTGTGCGACAAAAAATTTTTCGTAACTTTGTATTTTTGTTTATCGAAAAAATTTTCTTTGTTTCCAAAAGGGATTAAAAAGGGAATAATTTGCATTATCTAAGTCCAAATTGAGTCATTAATGGTAATGGCAACATAACTTTTTATTTGTTTTAACAAAATCGATGGGAAAAAAAGTCGTAAAAAAAATGTTTGACATTTTATCTTATAAAAATAAAATAAAAATAAAGATAAAAATAAAAATAAAGATTAAAATAAAATAAAATAAAATAAAAAATATAACTAAATCGGACCTAAAATAGATGTCACAATTTATAATTCATTGGAACTATTCAATAATAATTCTCTTAATAACTACTACTGAATGAAACAACAAGGTAGCTTCAAAAAACTTTGGAGATTAATGCTTCCGGGTTTCCTTCTACGATCTCGAGATCAAACACTGAAAAATCTCCAATTATGCTATGGAATATATTAACCATTTTTTCGGTAAGGTATCAAAAAAGTAGATGTTTGCCGATTTTGCATTTTCTTTAGATGTCTTGGCTGCCTTTCGGTTAAGCTTTGGATGCTAATTAAACGACGACCATGTAGTGGAGCGTCACCGAAGTGGAAAAATACGTGATTTTCATTTTGCCAGGTTACGGCTGCATCAAGACCTCCTAGAAAGTCTTCAGGGATATTTCCACCGCCCATGGCTGAAACTGTGGATAAGTCTCTTTCTAAATTCATGCATGAGCCAGTGAAGGGAATATCAGCAGGCGGTCAGCACCATAAAAATTTATCAATTCGAAGTTGAGAGCTCATAAATTTTAATTTTAGCATTTATATCATTTAAATAAAATAAATTTTGTTCAAAAAATTTTTATTGGTTCGACCGATCACAGTCTTGTTGCACAAAATTAGCTAAGGAACTAAAATTACAGTTTTCCCATTTTTACTGATATATAACTATTGATTAATTAAATTATATTAACATTTTGAATACAATCATTATAAAATATTTTAACTACTGATAATTTTTATTTTATTTCACAACATAAAATTTTAGAAAAAAATAATAAACATCAGTAAATTTAGAATATAATGCATTTCTTAATTATCTAACTCTTCGGAATTCTTTAGTAATAAAAGCATTTAATTATTGCTTTTTAATTTGAAATTTTGAGCATAATTGAAATGGAAAAGCAAGAAAACAGGAACAACTTTGATCTTATAGGTTCTAAGTCACCTTGCAGACAATTTTAAAATGAGAGAATCATCCTTAGTAGTGTTACACTGGATATAATTTCGCCCGAAAACTCCATAATTCCGAATGAAAATCGCTTTCGATATTTGCAGTTAGTCTTTTAAGATCATTTGCCAGTGCCAGTATGACAAAATGTCAAGATGCTGGGCTGGGCCTAATAATTATTTTTTTTTTATAAATTAGTTGGTATCTTCTGCGCTGCAGCAGGTTATAAGAATAGAATCATTAGTAATTGAATTATGTAGTAGAGTATTTGAAGTTTTTCTTTATTTATTAAGTTTTAATATAAAAAGTGTATATTTAATAGTGAGAGATAAAATGTATAATTATATATAAGAAATTAATTAATTTATATTTACATGCATATTTTCATTACCAAAAAACACTTCTTCCACATATTAATGAATAATTATTAATTTTATAGAATCCATAGTAAAAATTTTTTGACATTCTTTGAGAAATCTTGTAACTTGCCGATCAATTGATAAATCATTCTATCCAACCCCTTGGATTCTATCTGGCACAACATGGTTATTGACGATGGCATTTTTTATTTTTTTTTGAAAAATTGGGACAAAAACTTAGAAATAATCGTATATATATATATATATATTTTTGTATTTTTTTGATAATAAAAAAAAATTTGTAATAAATAAAAGAAATTCAGTTGTATTGTTAAAAAATGAGATGATCTATGTATATAATATTGAACCAAATTTCGATATAATGATAAGATATATAACTCGTTAATTAAATAATTTTGTGCACTAACTAATTTATTTAGTTATCACGTAATAAATTAGCTTAATTATTTTGATTAAGTTTATAGATTGGCATTTACTTTTAAGATATTGACATTGCGAAACTAGAGCGCCGACGTTGATGCAACGCTGATTAATTAATTTGATAATATTAAATAAATATTTTGTCACATTAACTTCATTTTTATTCAATAAATCCTTCTGCTTACTTACAAAATTGTATAAACGAAAGAACTGAATACAACAGTAGCATGGAATAAACTCAATAAGACCATAAGAAGGAGAATAAATGTTTGTTGGGACCTAAATTTTCCTGCTGAATATTTTGAAAAGGTGAGTTTCGTACTTAGTATGGATAAACACAGCAAAAAAAAAAAATATAGTAACCCCACATACAAGAAGGTTTTTCAAAGAACCAAGTCATGGTTAGATAAATATAAATTTTGGATCTAAGGCCACACAATTTTCCATTTTGTGAAGACTGTTGTTAGACCTGGAATCGTCTCAAGACCAAGCTAACAAAACTAAATAACTTAAAATCTCAATTATCTCGAAGGGCTTTCTTTAAGAGAAATTAACGATTAATAAATAAAACAATTTATTATCACGATTCACTTGTGTAGTAGGTTATACAATCAATCCTATGATGAAGACAAGAAGAAGGTTGAAAGTGTAAATAGTAACTTTATTAATCTGTAGAGTTATAAGTCTATCTCAATCTCTGAGCAAAACTCTGTCGACCCAAGGTCAATTTATATAAAATTGTTAACTAGTACTATACTACGCTTTTTTTTTTGATAATTATAAACGATAAATATAATTAAAACTAGATAATATAATATAAGTAATAAAAAGAAGACTATATAATATTTATAATAAAAAGTAAATTATTCGATACATGTATTATAAAGTCTATCAAACGATTTTCGGCGCAGTGTAAGATCATCTGAGGCGCCGTATGATGTGCGAATAACACCGGTTAACAGGTTAACACTGGCCGAAATTCAATTTTCGGTCAGAATTAAGATTTTTATGATTGTGGCCAAATTTATAGTCCTAAGTTTATTAGGCTCTAGACCGTATGATACGGCGGGTTACGAGATTCTAAAAAAAATCAATTTGCCCGGCTAATATTGGGACTTTTTTATGTTTCTATCGGGTTTCATGCATATTTTTTTTTTAGTGCCAAACCACCACGAACAAGGTACATTGTAGCGTATATCCCGCAACAAAATTTCTTCCCATCTTTCGCAATGTATGCAGTTGCGGTTGTGGATGATGAACTTCCCATTGAGTCAGAGGCGGTACGTGTTTCTTTAGTTTCATTAATTTGGGTTCTTTCGCTTTGGCCCGCAGCGATAGACGATATTTATTTCATTTATTATTATCAATAATTATTAGGATCCTCTTCAGGCTTGCTTCAAAAATAATCGGTGTGCTTTTTGTTTGTATAATTTTTTAGTTTCATATTATTTTTTATTTTTTTAAAATTTCCAGTTTGCGATCAAATCTTTTAATTTTCCGTTTATCATTTTCTTCTCTTAACGAGTTAGAATCATTAGGTAAGGGTTTTGCACCATCTTTTGCTTTTTTTTTTGATCATTGCATCAATCAAATGTTTTTTTAAATATATTTTTTTATTATAGCTTCAATTAAAATATAGAACAAATTCCAATCTTATCTGAAAATTAACAAAACACATACACAAGATGATTCTTAAATGAATTGTTTTTTTAAAAAAAAATAAAAAAGAAGCGAATCATAAATTAAATTAGTTTATTAGGTTGCCATCTTCGTTAGTTATTTTTTTTTTTTTACTTTTGCACGCCTAATTTTTTATTTTTGTTCGTTTGGGAATATTTTAGTTTGTTATTGACAGAATTATTAGATTTTATTTAGTATTTGCAAATATTAATATGTAATTACCATTTTTAATGCTTGCGCTTAGCCAGTTATAGTTCTAACTATAACCGTTTCTCCTGAACACCGCGTAGAGGTGGCAATCTTCGTTCAGGTAAAGACAACTTGAACCACCACATATCAAATATGACAGCTCATTTGAGGTGAAAAAATGTGAAATTGAATATAATGGAGATATAATATTTTTTTTTTTTAAAAAAAAAAAGGAATGTACACCTCAGGACATCATCGAAATAAATAAAGAAAGCTTAATGATAATTTATATATATATATATATTTATATAAAATAAAAGATAAATATAAATTCTAGCTAAAAAAAAATACGAATGAAGTGGCAAAAAGGATAGCAAACATCATATAACATATACGATACCTTTGTATCGTAATCATGTCATGCTTACCAAAAAATAAACACCCTAGTGAAATTTATTAAAAGGGTGAATTTTTTTAATTTTTAAATTTTTTTATGCCGGCCAAGACGACAAAAAGAAGGAGAGGTAGCCAGTTTAACGGAGGGGGAAGGGATAAAAACTATAATCAATGGCTATGTAATAACCAGGAGGATCAATTCGGGTCACTGATTAGAGGATTTTGGATCAAGATCCATCGGCTCCAGACACCTAAGAAGGGGATAATGAATTAAGGGACGATTAAAAACGTGAAGGTTAAAGTTGGGGTAAAAGAATTAGAAATGAAGGAAGTGGAAGGAGATGAAAAGATAAATTTGGATGAGGAACGGAGGAAGATGCGAGAATGGGAAAAGGAAAAGGAGAAGTAAAAAAATCTGGAGGAGTGGAGAAAATCGAAGAAGTGGGAGAAGCGGAAGAAATAGGAGAGGGAAAAAGATAAGGAAGGAGATGTAATAATAGGAGGTGTATTATGGGATTAAGAAGAGGGCGAAGGAAGGAGGAGAAAATCTGAAGAAAGAGAAGATAAAGAGGAAGATGCAAGCTGTAAAAGAGGGGAAGGAAAAGAAGGTGCAGTTGTTAAAGGGCAGAAGATGAAGGAATTGAAGGGGGATAGAAGAAACGGAAGTTGAAGAAATAGGTCGTCGCCTTGGCGTGACAACAGCACAAGTGTCACCTTGAAGTCGTGTTTTCGAGTCATCGTTTAAAAGATTCCTTGAAATAATAAAAATGTAAGTTATTTTAGTTTTAAAAAATAAAAAAAAAAAATACGAATAAAGGTTATCTAGTATGAAAATTTACAGGCACCTTTAGCCACTTTAGTGATTTTATCCTTAATCTATGCAACGAAAACACATAACCTTAATAAAGTTTCGCATTCAATTTGAGATCAAAAAATTCGCTACTCAATAAATAATATCGTTTAGAAATGGAAAGTTCGCGATTAATCGATTCCTACTTTATTCATGTCAATTGTATTTCCTATTTCGGAATCAGTCTGCATTGACAAGGTTTTTTTTATTTAATTTTCTTGCGATAGCTATCATTCAGGTTGGAACGCGGTTTCTTTTAAAACTTTTTTCCTTTTTTAGGTAAAATTTCATTAAATTATTTGTGGTTGGATCGCTGTGGCCGCAGCAAATATTTCGAGTCTATTTTTTTTTATCGTTTTAGGACGCAGCGATCGAACGATTCCTTTATTTTTTGAACTTTGCTCCTTTAGATTTCTCTTTCGGGTTGGTTCGCTTCCTTTGGGTAGTGGCGGTTGAGGAAAATCGTTACATTACGCTTCTTCTATTATAGAAATTTAGAGTTCTATTGTAATATAGGTACATTTATGTCATTAGACGTTTTAAAGTTATGTGTGCTGCTGAAAATCTCAGATGATGATTTCAAAATGTTGGAAAGGACTATGAATAAAATAAATTTTAAATTCAAAATTTTATTTAAATACTATTTATATAAATTTTATATAAATAATTAAATTTTATATTATTTTTAATCAAAACTTTCGTTACAATTTTTTAGGACAATTCATTTTGTAAAGAATGTTACCAATTTCTGGAAAAAATATATTTCTTTAGATTTTCCAATTTTTCAAAATGTCACTTTTGCCAAGTGGATTAACTTACTTGATCATTTTGGCTTAATTATTCTGACGAAATAATATCTTTTCCAGGTAATTTTTTGGACGCTTTAATTTGCATAGTGAAGGTTTTTAGGAGCGATGACGGACTGTAGTAATTATTTCGAGTTTTTTTTTTTTTTATATTCTTTAACCAGCTGTCGGGTTGGCTTATTTAGGAAGTAAGAAAGTTTGCTTTCAATTTTTTACTAATTTGGGCCGATGTTTTGGGTAGCACAAATTATTTTGTATCTCTCGAACTCTACTCTAGAACTCTAGAATAAATAGGTGTAACATTAAATAACTATAAGTATCGTGAGATTTTTCATATTTTAAAATATTTCATTTTATAACAAATGGAACTTGAAAATTCTTTCGATCCAACTCCAAAATTAAAATCCAGTCCTATACCAATTACGTTTATTCCTTTTAAACCTAAGACTAATTGTCATTGTGGAAATAAATACTATTGGACAAATTTATTTATATTTTCCCAATATTATTGTAAAAATTGCTTATCTAAGTATGTTAGTTGCATAACTGATAATAATACGTATTTGGATCTACTTATAATTAAAAATTATACTTATTGTAATAAACATGAAGCTAGGAATGCGGATTTTTGCACGCAAGACATTCAAGAATGGTGTGAAACTTGCTCCGATATTTTATGGTTCCATCAAGTACACCAGTATAATATGCATGCATTGAATAATGGTCATAAATTAAAAGCATTTGAAAATAATAAGGATTGTAAATTATGTGGGAAGTTAGTTTATCAGGTGCCGAAGGAAGCGATCAATTATCAGATATCTAATCAGATATGTTCAGATTGTTATAAAATTTCTTCTGGGTGGATAGAATCGACCTTAACTAAAAAGCTTATTCCAATTCTTTATTTACCATGGTGGGATAATAGTGATACATGTAATAATTGTAGTAAAATTTTAGCTGAATTATCTGATTGTCACAAATGGTGCACATCTTGCCGTGTAATTTATTCTGGATGTAGATATTGTTTAACTACAAATATTACTTTTGGATTGACAGAACAATCTCAATGTAGAAAATGCAAAAGAATATCATTCATCGATATTGATACAAATTATTTAAGCAGTGGAAATAGTAATATAGACGAATTTCTTAATAACATAAAAATTAGAGATGATGATCAGAACAATCAGATCGCTGATTATATGAAAAATATTGCGAAAAATTCTGATCCATTAAATGTCTATGTTTTTATTAAAAATTTTAAGACTTCACATTATTCCATAATGGAATAGATTCCACCTTCTAAAATTTCAAATTTAGAAAAAATATCAGAAGGAGGTTTTGGTATTATTTCTAAAGCGAAATGGTCTGACGGTATACCTGAATATAAAAATCGTAAATCTTCTAGAGAATCTCGATCAAATAAAACTGTTGCCATAAAAAGGCTTCGAAATTCAAAAGGTATTAGTAAAAAGTTTTTAAATGAGGTAATTATTGTAATTATTTAGTCTTTCATATTTGTCTGAGATGCCAATTTTGATGCAAATTTAAACAAATTTTTATTTTTATTTTTAAAAAAAATTAGTTAAGTTCGCATCATACTTGTTCTTCTGATCATCAAGTTAGCCGTATTATCAAATATTACGGTATAACAATGGATCCAAAAACAAATGATTATATGTTCATAATGAAATATGCAACAGGAGATTTAAATAAATATTTACAAAAAAAATTTACAATGACGACATGGAATAAAATGAAATTAAAATATTTATGGCAAATTTTAGAAGGGTATATACATAATTTCTCATAAATTTAAATTATTTTATTATGGTTGTAAATATACGGTACTAATCTATATTTTTCAATTAGGATTGAAACTATTCATAAAAAGAATCTAATACATAGAGATATTCATAGTGGAAATATATTACTTTTTGAAAATAACGAACCAAGTTATCGATGTCAAATTGGAGATTTAGGATTATCGCAACCTGCGAATAATACGTCATCAAATAATGAAATATTTGGAGTAATACCTTACATAGCACCTGAAGTATTTAATGGCGCTTCATTTTCAAAAGCATCTGATGTTTATAGTATAGGCATGATTATGTGGGAATTTACAACTGGCTGTAAACCTTTTGCAAACATTGAACATGATACTCAACTTATTATTGAAATTATTGATGGAAAACGACCTGAAATTTCAGAAGATACTCCTGAATGTTACGCTAATTTAATGAAAAGATGTTGGGCTTTTGATCCTTTAAGTAGACCTTCTATAAAAGAAGTTCGTAAAACTGTTGGTAGTTGGTATTTTAGAAAAAAAAATTATGAATTGAAGAACAATTTAATCAAGCGGAAATAAAACGGAAAGAACTAATGAATTCAAAGATTCTTGGTCCTGAATTTTCTGTAATGCATCCAAAAGCGATTTTTACGAGTAGAGCCTTGAGTTCTTTAATTTCCAGGTCTTCATCCATAAGTTCATCTATGAATCGATTAGATGTTAATCAAGGTACCTATTATATACTATTTAAAACATTAACAATGATAGCCATTACATTAATTAACTTATACTTCAGAATATATTTCTAAAGAATATGAATTTGATATTGCAAGGTATTGAAACGGATTGAATTTAATGTTAAATATTTTGTATTCGAATAATATAATACTTCTATATTTAGTATTCCGTCGACATCAAATGGATACTTGATACAAAACTAATATATTAGTTTACCTACGACAAATATAAATTCGACGACTCCAAATTCTTCAGCTGCAATTTCAAGAAAACGTAATAAAGAAGAATTAGAGGCAATTATCCAAGTTAATAGTAAGCAATAGTTTTATTGGAATTTGTTTTTAACTATAATGGTTCTATATGATTAAAAATAACATTGACATTAATTTCTAAAAAAAAAAAGAGAAAATTAGAATAAATTTATATTAAACTAGGGTAATTAGCATAATTTATGATCGTAACTTGATTGACTGTAGTAAGTATTGTTATTAAAGTTTCAAAAGAGATCTAAAGAAGCAAAAAAAAGGGCTAGTCATAATTTATTTATTTATTATTATTTAATATTTCAATTTACATTTTTTAAACAAATATAAAATAGTTATCGAATTTTCTAAAGGATCGAATTTGTTATTAAAAAGTTTAAAAAATATTATATTTTCTTACTATTCACGGTTCTGAGTTTTGACTTCGTGTTTATACTTTATTTGGTTTATCATATAATTTGTATAATAAAGGATTATTTAACTAAATAAATTTTAAAAGTTTCGGTTAGCATATTTCTTTTAAAATATTAACTTTCTTGTGGGATAATTTAAAACGGGTGCTTTTACGTTTAATATTAAAATCTTGTACCAGGTCTGTTGATAATCACCTTTTTAACGTGCGTCAGAAAATAATAGTTCGATGTCGTCTGAATCTCTCGCTAATTGATTTAGAGTAGGAAAACTACCATCACATTATAGTTGCGGGGCAAAAACCTAAACCCATTTTGGCAAAAGTCGAAACTTTTCAGAAATTATCTCGACAGTTTCGATGG
The DNA here is from genome assembly GCA_910591825.1 of Funneliformis caledonium. Taxonomy (NCBI): domain Eukaryota; kingdom Fungi; phylum Glomeromycota; class Glomeromycetes; order Glomerales; family Glomeraceae; genus Funneliformis; species Funneliformis caledonium. The sequence continues at coordinate 12,969 of CAJVPQ010002252.1, forward strand.
GTACATTGTATTACAATAAACCTGTTAAACCGTCAAATTCGCAAAGTTTCCAAAATAATACACTATTTGTAGAGCAGGTTTTAAATTGTAAGCACTGATACTTGTTGAAGAATTAGAAAAGATTACCTTATGAAGAATATGATAGAGGTTAGAACCGGGTTTATTTTTATATCCGGATATATTATTAACATACTATAAAAAAGGAGGATTCCTTTTTAGGAAATTCATGTAACGCTAACGACCGGCCATTATATATACCTTATTATATTTAATACTAACACTAACACTAACACTAACACTAACACTAAGACTAAAAGGTAGAGGATAAGGTAGATGTAAAGGAAGAGGAGGAATCTACCTCAAGGAATAAAGGTTGTTAAAATATTTTTTTTTTTAAGCAAAAAAAGATTTGGTCTGTTGCGGCAGTACAGTCAGGTGCTGGGTATTTTTTTTTGATTATTAATTATATCTAATGGCTTTTTTTCAATTTTGGTTAGGGCTGATTCTGCCCTTACGACCTTCAGCTTATCACGGCAGCACAGTCAGATGCATGACGAAATTTTCTTTTTATTATTGTTTTTATTGTTTATTATTTTTACTAGAAATTCAGCTAAGACGATGCCACTACTTCTTCGATTCCTCCTGCGTGTATTCGTTCCAGAAGGGCAATAAACCCTCTTCGTTTCTCTGAACTGACTCTGACGTAGAAGATCTTAGCCTTTTGCGCGGGTTGTGTCTGATTGTTTCTGAAGATTCCTTGTATGTCAGTTGAGACGTCATGCCTCAGGTTTCAGTAATAATAAGTCTCTGGTATATTTAAAATCGCAATTGTTATTATTAATAATTAATAAATTATTAAATTAAATAAGAATAAATAAAATCGAAATTAAAAATTAATAAAATATATATATACTGGGGGGTTACAAAAATATTGCACGATAGAAAATGAGATATTGAGTAAATTTTCATTAATAACTGAGCCATATATTACTAGAAACATTTTGGACATCTATTGCATTAATGAAATATTTTTATTAATTGTTTAATTTATTATGTTACAATTCTTAAAATCGAATTTTAAAAAATCTCTATTTTGTATTATATTTTCGTTAAAAAGCTAAAATGCCATAATTACAGCAAAAAAAATTGGGTCCAGCAACTCGGAATCATAAATTATAGAAGATGACATTGACTGACCTTATATGGATACTTACAGCTTATTAATTAGTAAAAACATACAAAAAGCTAAAAGCTGATTCTTTAGCGAGAACATATAAAGTGCGAAGAATTGAAAAGTAGAGTTTTTTAAAATTATATTTTATACTATGCATTACTCTAAACCAAACAATGAACAAAATATTTCATTAAGTAATAGTTAGCTAATATGTTATTAAAAAAATATAGCTCAGTTACTTATTAAAAATTTACAAAATTGTCTAATTCTTAACTGTGTAATGGGACCCACCAACCAAAATTGAGATTTTTGATTCATATTATTATATGATCTATGAACTTTATTCGGTTAAATTTTTA
>CAJVPQ010002253.1:0-14499 GCA_910591825.1 Funneliformis caledonium
TCATCTCAATAAGATGAATTTAATGAGCTATAATTCATTTTTCTGTGATTACTAGATGTAAAAAAATATCATAAAATATCATGTGTAATAAATATCAATAAACACTGCTAATTTATTTAGCACTTTATCCTATAATTATATAAGCTTTACACTTAAAGATATGAATTTATTATCATTCAATTTGTCTTAATAAAACGATTCTAATGAGCTATATTTTATCTTTATATGATCACTAGATATGGTATAATATAGAAAAACATATAGAAGATTATTAAAAAATATATATTTTTTTATATATATTTATTTTTTAAAATCTATTTTGAAATGGATAGAATTAGTGATAAAAAAATAATTATTGCATAATAGACTATTAAATAATTATTATATCTTAAAGTGTATGTCATAAAATACAATATATTAAAATTTTAAGGTTTGTTAAATAAAAATCACATAAGATATTTACTATTATTTAATTATCAGTTTTTTTTGCCAAAACTGTATATTATAAAATAAAAGAATAACAATTTATTTTTTTTTAATAAATTTTTCTTCTCTGAAATCTAAAAAAAAATAGTAAAAACTAAAGAATTAACTGCAATGATTTTTTAAGTGAAAAATAAATCTTCGTACATTATCTTAGCCAGCTCAAAATTCTGATTTGATCCAATTGAGAATCTTTGAACTGAAGTTAAGAAAAGCATCTGAGCTTATAAAAAATCTCTATCTAATCTTGCTGATCTTGACTGATATGTTAAAAAAGCATGGTAAAAAATTTTGAAGCATACTATCAAAAACTTAGTCAATAATATATTGTAATAAATTCAAGTAGTGATTGTGTCAAATGGTAGTTCAACTAAGTACTAGTTATTTAGTGTAGATATTAATCAGCTTTAAATAAAAAATTAATTGATCTTTTATTATTATTACAAAAATATTTTATTTTATATTGAATGAAAAAGTGTACGAATACTTTTATCTACCCTCTATAGTAAAGAAAACTTAACTATTTCATCACATTAAAATAAAAGAGGGTAATAATACTGAAAAATTTTAGGTAAAAACATATGATGAGAAACTAATAAATAATAAATTTATGAAAATATGACGCAATTTAAATTATATAATAAAATTAAGAATTTTTTATTTATTATTTAAAATTATAAAACTTTTACTTATAAAATAAATAATTGAATATTTCTTTTAATTAAATTAGTAAACCAGATAAAAAAAATTCATATATATAATAATTATAAAGAAATATATTATACAATAATAATCTAATGTAAAATTTTATAATTGATAGCATATAAAAACAATATGTTTTATCTTTTTATAGAGTCTATCAATTAGATTAAAAGTTGATCCAATAGAAAAAGTGAGAATTTTCCTTTTACAGTCAGAACTTGATATAACAAACCTTCCATTTAGATAATCTTAGATTATTATATCAAGTATTTAATAAATCAAATACTCTTATTATACTGAACTTAATATACAAATTTTTTATAAATTCAGCTTATCAAATATTTTAATCTATAGTAACTAATAATTTTGAGACACATTTAATTTTAATGTGTAACACCATTCCTATATATTACTAACTTTATTTATAGTATTAACAAAAAATATTATATTTATAATATATTTGTAAAATTAGATAAATTTCTATTTATAAATTAAAATTCATCTAATTTTAATTGAAGTAAAGATTCTGATTTAAATTGTAAGATTTTTTTTCTAATTCCCTTTAAAATCTTTAATTCTTTATTAGTAATCTCATAATTTTCTGGTGGAAAATTTTGAAAAGTAATTAACTTTTCAATGCTATTTAACACATCACTAAAGAAATATTAGGAATTAATTCATTATCGTCATCTTGAGTTATTTTGTATAATCTCTTAATCACATAGTTTTAATAATTTTATCATCATCCAATAAAATTTTATCTTCACTTAATTTATCAGCATTTATATATTCCAATACGAATAAAATATTATTATAAGGCAATTTCTGTATAGAATCATTTAAATCATTTTCATCATTTCCTTATTAAAATCTAACTTCATATCTATATCATGCTCATTTTCTTGTAAAATTATACCAGTTTTTAACTAGCAATTTTCAATAGTGATGAGATCAACCTAATTCTATACTTTAACAACAAATTCAATAATATTACAAATATTAACAGGAATGATAGGGTATTTAATTTTTACGAAAGATCATATTCTTCAACTCTATTTTCTACTAATAGTTTTCTGTATTTGGCCTTAATTTTAATAAAAAAAAGTTAACAAAAATGCTAAAATATAATTTTAAATATAAATATAGAATACTTACTTTGAAAGAATTAATGATTGCTTAGTTTAAAAATTATAAATGTGGAGTTGTATTAAACAGTAAATAATATATTTTAATATTACTAAAGGTAGGTAACTCATGCTGTTTATCATATGTTGATATATTATCAACTAATAATAAAATTGTTTTACAATAAATATACATTAACCTATTTAATTTCTTCAGATAATTGAGCCAAATGGATTGTTGCATCTAAGCAGTTTTATTCTAATAATATTGTACAGAATTTGCAACAGATATATTACATAATAGATGAGAATTTTGTATTTATGAATAAACAATGGCTTAAGCTTATCATTACTTATAACATTACATGTTAGCAAAATTGTTACTCTATTTTTTGATTTTTTAGTACCAGTTACAGGCCCTTATGCAAGAGTTTTTAATAGTTTTAATTGCTAAAATACAGTCAACTTTCTATAAATGCATTCCCCTAAGATTTAACAAAAGTGTGTATTTATACAGGGAATGCATTTATAGAAAAATATAAAATAATTAGCCAGGGATATATGCGTATTATGAAATACCATGCCTATCATCTTTTAATTACATGTGCAGAAATTAAAATGATCAATTGCATTAAGCTGATACAGTTTAGTTTTTTTAAAATTTTTTTTTTTGTATTTCCTTTTTCCTTCTTTTCCTCTTTCCCTCTTCTTTTTCTCTTTTTCTCTTCCTTTTTTTAGAAATAGTATTCTTAGACCCTTGAATTTCTGGACTTTCTTGAAATATAAGTGTAGACTGCAACATTATAGCATTACTGCAACTATAATATATTACATAATAATATATAGCAGTGTGATATATAATGTGATATATTATATTATTTATAGTTACATTATGATTAATCTATATTTTATTAGATAATTTATAATTCTGATCAAGACTATAATCACATAGTCACGTAAGTGCATTTATGTAAAAAATTTTATATATACAGAATTGGAAAATTATTACATAGTGTATAGAGAAAAGTGTATATTTAGTACTAATTTCCTGACTCATGACTGAGCTAAGAAGTGCATTTAAAAAGGATGTATATTTATATAGAATGTTTTTATAAAGAATTAATCGTAATGCTAAAAGAAATAAAATTATAAATAAATAAAACCTTTTAATTAATAATAATAACAAATATTAATAAATTTAAAATACCTGTATTATCATAATTGTAAATGTCTTTCAAATCATATTCAGATAATTTTTTAGCAATTATTTATCTATATTCATCAATTTTATCTAATAATGGATCACTAGCAGCTTCATCTGATTTGATATATGAGTGGGTATTATTTCTTTTTTAAAATTTAGCAGCTAACCTACAGAAGCAATAAATTCAGTAATACTAAATTTATTTACAAACTGCTTAGTTTTATTTTGTAAAATATCACCCTTTAAAGTTTGATTTGTAACTAAAAACTAAGACATCTAAATTCTAACAGGATCATCTATTTTTTTATACATGGGTTGCCTAAAATGTTTTCTTTCTAGTTCTGAACTCAGAACAGATAAATATTCTAATTTCCTTTTTAGAATATCACTAACTATATTAGGCTTAACATTATAATAATAAGCAAATTCAGTATTTGGTATAAAAGGATTATCAGATTTTTTTTGATAAAGCTCCTGTTTTTAAGCTATTGATAAAGTAACATAATTATTTTTATTATTTGTAGACATAATAGTAATGAAGAGTCAATAAGAAAATAAACTTATAATTATAATATATTTAAATAATATCTGTTATCTTACTATGTTTGATAAAGATCAATAAAAATCAGTATATAGAGTAAAAAAAATTTTGTATAATGATGATCAGTATATAAAAAAAATCATTATCAGCTAATTATAAATAAATATATATAGCTAGTTTATAGTTAGACTTCGATATAGTAATATCGCAAAATTTATAATAAAATAAGTATATAATGATAATATTAATTATAAATGGATTTGGTTTAAAAAAAATTTGTTATGAGTCAAAATCATTTTATCCCGAATTATTATATTGAGTTCTAACTATATTTATTATTATTTATTATTATTTATTATCATTTTCATCATCATTTATCATAATAATTATCATTATTTATTTTTTAATTATTATTATCAGAAATGATTTTATTCAGCTTTGTTTTTTAACAAAAATAAATTTTTATTTTTAATATATTATCAAAATAGTCCAAATCAGCTAAAAATCAGATAGTCAATTTTAGGTTGATTTTGATACTATTTGTGGTTGATTTACCATATTTTTTGATCAGTACAAATACATACTAATAAACACTGATCAATTTTAATCAGACATAGCCATTTAGCATCAATTTAGAACTTAAATTTAATCATAAAATTGACCTTAATTTAACATCATTTAGCATTAATTTAGAACTTATACAATTATAAATTGATCTCAATTCAGCAACAATTCAATATCAATTCAGAACTTAAACAACCATTAATCAACCTAAAATTAGCCTCAATTTAGCACCAATTTGATATTAATTTAGAACTTAAATAATCATAAATTTGATCTCAATTCAGCATCATTTGACATTAATTCAGAACTTAAATAACTATAAATTAGTTTAAAATAGGCTTTAATTTGACATCAATTTAGTCAAATAAGCATATAAATTGATACATTTTATTTATTAAATTTATTAAATATTAAAATTTTATTAATAATAAAAATCTAATATAAATTGCAAAAACATAACATAAATATTACCAAAACTTATTGATTAATTTCCTATTTAAAAATATAAGTAAAAACAGAAAATCTATATAAATAATAAAAATATAATTATTTTTCTTCTAAAATCCTGTAAATTATTCTAAATCAGTTTAGATTATATTCTTATTGAAAGATTAATAGTAACTATGTAATAAATTTATTATTTAATTTAGTAATATAAATAATAGAAAATGGTAATATTATAATAAAAAAAATTCAGTATTTTTACTGTTATTCTTTTTGTTAGAGACTGTATATTTTAATATTATCAAAGATTATATAATATAATTTTAAAGAACTTAAATTAGTTAACAATTTTAGTTAAACTTTTAGATATATTAAATTTTTTGGTTAGACTTTTATGTTTTATTATTTCATGAAGAAATAGTTTTAAAATATTTTTTTTTGTATATCATATACTAAAAATAAAATGAAATAATAATTATAATACAAATTAGTTATATAATTTTTAATTAGACTTTTTTATATCAAATTTTTTAATTAAATTTTTTGATCTAAATATTTATGAAAAATCACCTTTAAAATTAATTTTAAGATATTACAGAATAATAATATATAATATAAAATTATAGAGTCTTATCTTAAATATTATAGATTTTTTATATTTTTTATATTTCTAATACTTTATAATAATAATTAATATAATATAAATTTTTCATATCATAAAAGTTTAAAGATTATATGATTAGTATATTTTTTGATAACTAAAAATTATAAAAGATAGTAAGTAGCATATCAAGATTTTGATGGTTAAAATTAAATCTAAATCATTTTAGAATCTAAAATTAATACTGATGATATATGATAGAAATTTACTTAAAGTTATAATAGATTACTTCTTATATATTATAATTTAGATAATTTATATTATAAAGGTTATATAGGGGTTAAGCTATTAAAATACCTTATAGGATCTTATCAACCAAAATTAAGATTTTTAATTCATATTATTATATGATATATGAATTTTATTTAGTTAAATTTTTATAGTTGATTATCTTATTAACAAAGCAAATAATTAGGTCATCAAAATCTTATTTATTTGTATAATATCAGTCAAAAATCTAAAATTAGAATTAAGAAATGATCAACATTAAAAAAGTTTTGAATTCTTATAAAATTCAAAAATTTTTAACTTTATAAGGAGTTTGAAGGCATTTAATACTTTAGTAAATTTTTTTTTTTTTAAAAATAAATAATAATATAAAAAATAATTTTTTTAATTTTTTTTAAAAATTGAATTTTCTAATAAATTAGTATAATGATGTCCTGTAGAATGATTTTAATAATAAAAACTCAAGTGTTACAAAATTAGTATAACAATATTCTATAAGGCAGTATTATTATGAAATATTGGTGGGACACTGATGGGACGCTGATGGGACATAGATAGGACAGATAGGACATTTGAAACTAAAGCTCTGCATAAGCCGGCTTGGCTTGGATTGCCACTGGCTTAAGCTGAGCCACTTTTTTTTGGCTTAGCTTGGTTCAGATCGTAGAGATCAATTGACAAGCTAAGCCAAGCTAAGCCGGCTTGCAAGCCAGCTCGTTCGGCTTGCATTTATATTTAGAAATGAAAAACTGTCGAAAGAAATGTTTCTCATCAAGAGATGCGTTTCTGGAATGATTTCCTTTGAGAGGAACGTTTCCGGAGCGTTTTTCATTAAGCAATTTACTTCCAGAGTATTTTCTTTAAAAGGATTCACTTCTGGAGTGATTTTCTTGAAGGATTTCATTTCTGGAGCGATTTTCTTGAAGGATTCACTTCCGGAGTGTTTTCCATAAAGAATTTCACTTCTGGAGCATTTTCCATAAAGGATTTCGCTTCCAGAGCGTTTTCCATTAAGGAATTCGCTTCTGGAGCGATTTTCTTGAAGGATTTCGCTTCTGGAGCGATTTCCTTGAAGGATTTCACTTCTGGAGCGATTTTCTTGAAGAATTTCGCTTCCGGAGTGATTTTCTTGAAGGATTTTGCTTCCAGAGCGATTTTCTTGAAGGATTTCGCTTCTGAAATATTTTCCTTCAAGGAAATCACTCTGAAAGTGAATTCTTTTAAAGAAACGCTCCAGAAGCAAAATCCTTCAAGGAAATCGCTCTGCAAGCGAATTTTTTTAAAGAAAACGCTCTGGAAGCGAAATTCTTCAAGAAAAACGCTCCAGAAGCGAATTCTTCTAAAGAAAACGCTTCGAAAGTGAATTCTTTTAAAGAAAACGCTTCAGATGCATTTTTCTTCAAAGAAAAACGTCACCAGGTTCGTTTTTCTTCAAAGGAAATGGCACTGGGTTCATTTTCTTCAAAGAAAACATTACTGTGCTGTTTTTCTTCAAAGAAAACGTCACTAGGGCCGTTTTTCTTCAAAGAAAATGTCACTAGTGCCATTTTTTTTCAAAAAAAATGTCATCAGGGCCGTTTTTCTTTAAGTAAACGCTATTGGAGTAGCTTTCTTCGAAGAAAAACTGCCTTTGGATTTATTTTCTTCAAAGAAGAAAATACAATCCAACGAGCCGAGCTGTGGCACGAGCTGGCTTGTCTGGCTTGCGGCTCGTTTTATGGTGGCTTGAGCTGAGCCTAAACTAGCTGGCTCATTTGGCTTGCAAGCGGCTCAGCTTATGCGGAGCTTTATTTGAAACATAGTGTGAGATAGATTAGGACATATAGCTAGAATATATAGCTAGGACAACAAATCTTTGGAACATCAAAAATGTACATCACTGCTGTAAGGTGATTTTAATAGCTTAGCTTCTATATAGTATAACAGAAATGATTTATAAAGAAATATAATACAATAAATAATCTGCTGAATATTAATATAATATAAGAGATTAGTTAGTAAATGATTGATCTTAATATTATCTAGATTTTAAACAAATTAATTAATAAAGAAAAGTAGAATCATTAGTTATGAAAATATATGATATAAGTTTATATTAAATATATTAAAGAAAGATTTAAAAAAAAGGAATTAAAGAGAGAAATATAGCAATAATTAAGTAATAATTAGAATATTTTGATGAAATAATTTAATTATTAATTATAGAATTATTACAAAATAATTAGATAATAATTATTTTAATATAATATTATTTTTAATTATAAATAAAAACATTATTACATATTTATTCTATAATAAAATAAGAAAATAGTATAGAAATTTTATAAATAGTCATAATTATATAATTATTATATAAATAAAGATATATCTTTGATTATTTTAAGATTTAAATCAGTGAAATCTTTATAATTTCTGATTTAAAAACTTAGATTATGAATAAATACTATAATGAAATGACTAAAGAAAGCATATGATATTTTTCTTTATTTTAGAAAGAATTTAAATAAAGACTTTTCTAAATAAATATGAGTTTTGAGCTAAATTTGGCTATTATTTAATCAGATAAGTGTTTTGTCTGCATAATTGATAGTTAGATATTAACATAAAAAAATATTTCTATTTCAAAAATCATTTTTTACTTTACTAAACATTCATATATATAAAATTTTTTTTATAAAATAAAGTAATTTTGTAAAATATTTATATAGTGTAGAACCTCTATAATAGAAACTTTGCTATAGTAAAAATGGAACAAATTTAAAATGCAAAAAAAATTATATTATATATAAAAATGAAAATTTATCCATAAGATAAATAAACCATAACCTGTATTTTAAGAATCTTAGATTAAAATTTTAATATCTTTAATATTGATAAAGTTATACCAGATTAAATTTATTTAAAATTAATTATAAAACTGAAATTTATAATGAAGAATTTATAAAAAAAATTCTTTTATTATTCATATATTTTAACTTAAATATTATTATAAATTGAATTATATAAAAATATATAGTATATAGCAAAAGAAATACACAGAATATTATAATTACACATAGGTTAGATTATAATAAATTATTCTTAAAGCATTAGATTTAGTTTCTCTAATTACAATTCAAAAAAATGCAAAAAATTATAGCAATATATGAATATTTATAGAAAAAGTATTACTAAAAAATGGCAGAGATTGCAACTAAAAAATATAAGTTTTATTATTATATATTAATGCAATTTATAATGAAATAATAAAATAAATTAAAATAAATTATTTTATATGATTTTTAATTCTAGTTTATGATTAGCTCATATATATGTTATACACTGCTTACATAATTTACAAAATTAAAAAAAAACTTTTTTTATATAAATTGATTCATAAATCAATTTTTTTTATTTGATTAAAATCCAATCAGTGAATTAAATTTAAGTTTTTATTATAGAGGTTTTGCACTGTATTTGTTAGAAAATTATAAGTTATTAAAATCTGTTATATAGAAATATGCATTATAAAAATAATAAAAAAAGTTATAAATATATAAATGTGAAAATAATACAAGTTTATATATTATTACATATTAATTAATTAATCATTTATTATTTAAATTGAAGTTTTCTTTAAAATTTTGAACTAATATATAATAGTTATAAGTTATTTTTAATATTTTTTACTAATATTTTTATCTGTATTAAAATAGTATTTAATATATAATTATAATTATAATTTTATTTTATTTTTTTTTTTTTTATATTTGATATTTGATTTTAGTATTAGTTTATTTTATTTTATTTTTTTTTTTGATTATTTATTTAACTCAAATAGAACTTGTTAAGATTAATTTACATCTTAATAGAAATAAAAAAAAAATATTAAAAAAAAAAAAACAAAATCATAAATATCATAATAAAATATTTATATTATTAATATAAGCAATTAATTTTCCTTTCGTCCTTTCTTATTAATGGCAGCTCTTAAAGATGACATTGTGATTAACACAGCTTCCTACAAAAGGTATTGATTTAATCAAAATTCCTTAATAAATTTCATGTAAATAATTAGTATTACCTCTGTCCTAATGGTTCTACTTCCTTGATCAGGACACGTGTTTACCCATAAATCAAATAACTCATCTGCTTCTTCACCATTACATTTTAAATCTTCATCAACATCAATAGCGGCCTCTATACCTGTTAATCCACCAAAGACAACCAGCAAATGACTAGAAAAATAAAATCATTTTTTAACATTGAATTTCCTTAAAAAAATATATAATCAGGTTCTCGTTTCTTTAAAACATATACCTGAATTCTGGCAATTCGTCTATCACATCATCAACGGCTTTACCACGTTCAGATGTTCCTATAGTTATATCGTAACCACCCTTTTTGAGAAAAATACAATGATGAATTAGAAAAGGTTAAATTAGCTTTATTAAATATTAGTGCTTTTGAATTCTTACAGGAAATGAACATTCAGTAAACACTTTTGATATGGAATCGGCTATTCTAATGTGATAACCCCAATACAATCCATGTTGTTTTGGCAATTTTGGTGATACAACTTTAGCTTCAATATATTGATGGTCTTATAAAAAAAAAAATAATTAAAATATAGATAAAATATAATAGCCACATGATGATAATTACCTTTCTTTGATACCTCATAATTTCCCATATCTAAAGTTACGCGTATACCTGTTTTAATTGATTTATCAATTATCACATACTAATTTAAAGTAAACGTCAGTAATTCTATTAATACGTACGCCATGAATTAATTAGAATAAAAAAGGAATACCTTGGAGAGTCCAGCATTCACTAAAGATCCTTTCCCATTTCTTGGTTTCTTATCAATTATAACCCCTTCTCTAAATGGACTTTTTTCTTCTTTACGAACATGATGAGGACAATCTAATGGATTTAATAACCCTATGAAAGAAAAAAAGTTAGTAAAGTTAGTATGTAATATCTTTGCGAGAAATATCACTATCACACACCCGCATATGTGAGATCTTGATGTACAGGGAAAAGTTCCTTGCGTAGGTATCTAGAAAATATAAAAAATCAAAATCAATTTACAAAAAAAAATAAAAATTCATACATTACTTACTGAGGTGTTTCTAAATATTGTAATATTCTAGCTAAAAATATATTTGGATCCAAAGATATTCCTTCTCCCCGTTTATTTTTTATATGTGATTCAATTTTTGTAGTAGAAGATTCAGAACTTTTACGAATTCCTAATTCATTAAATATTATGATTTCATCTACATTGAAGACGGCAAATGATCGTGCCAACTTTTTATCCAAAATAAAATAAAAATTAACATTAACATCAATCAAAGTAACATAATTAAGTGTCAAAATATGATTAAAAGTTACCTGTCCCGCCAAATATGTTTTTAATTCAATTGATTGAGCATTATCTATTATGGAACCTGGAAGTGCTACACTAACAGTGTAGAGTTTTTTTTTATCTGAGCAGACTTGCTGAGAACGCTCAATATTAGGCGATTTATCTTTAACGGATGTTTTATTGAATTCAGAAGTAGCTTTGCGCTAAATATAAAGAAAATAAAATTTTGAATTTGAAACAAAAAAAAAAAAAATTTTTTTTTAAGTTTACCTTTTTATGATGTTCAGTCATTAATTAAAGAAATTAAAAATTAGAATCTCTAAATTTTCAAATTTCAGTTTCTTTTAGATTATCGAAAATGTTAAGAAATTGTCTGTCAAATTTAGTTAGACCTTGTAGATCGATTTTGCCCCGGATAATGGGGGTTTCAGATCGATTTTTTTATTTTATACCTTTACGTTTCTTTTATTCATTTCTTTCCAATAATTTTTATTTTATAATTTTTCTTTTGTTCTTGGTTTTATATAATTAGCATTTAGTATATATCAATTGATTTAATAAATAATAATTCCTAATATTATAAATATAAACGTAAAGAACTGAGTAAGTTAACCTCGATCAATTTTTATACACCTTAATTAACCGTTAATTTCCGTGACCAATAGTAAGTAAGAACAATACTAAATAGAGGGACAATGTAAATACTTTTCTTAACCTAGCGGGAAATATAAAAAAAAAATTTACAGATCTCATGATTTACTTACTATGTCTCGTAACTAGCAAACGACTATATTTCTAAAGGCATTTTGTAACTAGAGCTAGTCAAATATTTTAGTATTAAATATACTCATAATTTAGGAGAAGGGTGAAACACAATGAATCCATCATTATGAAATAAAATTTATTGGCTTCCGTAAATTCTTTCATGTTTTGGTTGCTAATGATATACTCGAAATCAACAATTACAAAGTCCTTTTACTTTATTTTATATGCTCATATCAAAAATATTTTGTAGAAAAGGACTCATTAATTTTGCGTTTCTTGGATACGGTAATGAGAAATACTGATCGCGTTATTAGACAAGATTTTGGTGATCTTTGAACCAGCGAAAAGAAGTTCAAGCAACTTTCATAGCTTTTAATGCCAAATTTTCTTTGTTGACCGTAGGGAAAGAAGAGTAAATTATTTTATTATTAAAATGGTTTATGTACAGTCGCGTCGGAAAGTAACGCCGATTTAAATTACATTTATTTTCTGGATCTTACAATTAAAATGGTTCTTGCATTTTAAGCTCCCCAAAGTTAAATATTTTTTTTTTTTTTTAAAAAAAAAGACTAATTAGCTGTAAAATTATGCAAAATTTAGAAACAATTATTAAAAGAAATATAAATTTATATGCAGCTCGAAATTGTCCATTTTTATATTTATGAATTTTTTTTTTGGATCTAAAACATATAGAAAAATTTCTTTTGTACATTACAATTAAAATAGTTAAAATTTTTCACAAATTAAACCTTTCTTTAAAAAAAATACAACTAACAGGACTGGCCTTAAAATTATATAAAATTTAGAAATAATTATTAAAGTTAATATTCTTTATTAAAAGTTTGATCGGGCGATACTTTCCGACGTGACTGTACCTTTTTGTGAGGAATTATAATAGAAGCTTCCTTTTTATTTTCAACTAAATATTTTGACCTCAACATACATAGGTTGGACTTCTGATGGATTTCTTGATAACAATCTCAAAGTAACGTATTTTAATTTAATAGATCAACTTGTAAATCCTATGCGTGGTAACTGCGGTGATAATTCTTTTTTTTTTTTGTTCTACATAAATTGTTACAATCACTTAAAAATCCCAAAAAACGAATTGGGGCAGCCAAATTATGATAACTTTTATTATTAATTTCATACTCAATTTTTTTCATAGGGATCTGATCGGTTTAGCAATAAGAGCAAAAAAAAAAATGTTAGTTTGCGATATTTCTGAATTTGATAGTAGTCTGATCTGTATTTTTGAAAACAATTTTTTTAACGAAATCGTTAACGTTCTATATCATTGAAATTAGAAACCCAAAGTCCAAAGATTAATAATAATTATATCATTAACCCACAAGTCTTGATAGCATCATTCGACAAATTACTTGTTAAACAAATCTATTAATTTTTGATAATAGATCTAATATAAAACTTTTATCATAATAATCAATTAATTCATGTCATCTTGGTAACCTCATATTTATCAATTTTGGGGTGATAAAATTTTGTTAACATTGAAGTAATTCATTAAAGATTTTAGCATTCTTTTGCATATGAGTCTTTTTGAACCAGATGGAGAAATTTTAAATTTAAATAATTAAAATTAATTAAATCTATAAATTAAAACTAAAATAATAGAGTTATAATACAAAACTTCCAAGATAATATTTTGTATACTGCTTTAACACATTTAAAAAAAATCATCAACTGTTCTTGGAATGGTAAATTTCTAAATAACATTAAATTATTATAAATCAGTAATTAGTTTCTTCGATTAATTAATATTCCTACCATTAGTTCGGATCATATAAGTTTTTGATCTATGTAGATTATCACGTGATAATAATGGTAAATGATAAAACAATAGTCACAAGTTGGACCTTAATGCAGTATTCCACATTCTCTTGATCTCTTAACTTTTCATTATCTGTTCTCTCCATATTTTCCATTAATATTTCAGTTCTGGTTGATAATATATTACCTTGCATATCAATTTTTGGATCTGATTTGGTTTGTATTTAGACCAATGATTTTAATCTTTCAAAAGCTCTTGAGGAAATCTCACCACTAAAATCAAATTATATGATACAGTAGCGGTCATAAATATCTGACCGCTTCTAACTCTAGCTATAAGTAAGTAAATTCAAAATTTTTTTTATTTAAAAATACATAACCAACTAACTAAAATTAATACATTATGTAGTCATTATCTAATAAGTGCAGCTGTATACCTTTTCATGCTAGCTACCAAATTCACGGTAAGTACAGGTGATAATTGGTTCCATTCTTTTGTAAGTTCCCCTTTAACCCTCTAATTGATCAAATTTTTTTTTGTATATTAATATTCATTAACCTCCAAACGTTTTCTATAGGGTTTTGGTCTGAAGACATTGATGGCCAAGAAAGTACCTCAATGCCATTTTCTTCCTTCCA
>CAJVPQ010002254.1:0-14497 GCA_910591825.1 Funneliformis caledonium
TGTAAAAACCTTATAATTTTTAATGTAATAAAATATAATTTTTTTTTATTATTTTTATATATTATTAATTAACAATTTCTTATACATTATTTTTTATAAAAAAAATGCTAAAAAAAAATTCCTTATAAAATATAAGGAAATGTGTTATGGAATTTCAAAAAATGTATGCAAAACTTATTTATAATAATGAAAAAACGTATGCAAATTTTTTATAGGATTTACCTCCTCTCTTTTCCACTTGGTAAAAAATTTGTTCAAAAGCATTACTTAAGTAATCATCTATTTTATCTCTATTATAAACTATAATTTGCTTATTTTTAAGCCAGTAAGTTCGTGAATTCTTTTTTCTCTGTTTTTCATTTCCAGGTCTATTATCTATAAGAAATTTAGTAAGAGAACATAGAGCGAACTTAAATTGTTCATGCTTATCAAATTCCTTTTCAAGTATTTTTCTAAACTGCTTCCTTCTACTCTCTAATATTTTTCGTATATCACTACCATTATCTGGATGGGATTTAGGAACTTTTGCACAATATACGACTATAGCTTTTCTTTTAATCGCTATTTCTAATTCTTCTTGTTCCCTAAATTCTAAATCTTTTCTGACCTTTTGTACTCTTTAATTTCTCTTAAACATTCAACTTCTTTATTGATCAAATTCTTAGATTTATTACCTTTCCTAGATGATTGTGTTTTAGGTCTAGGACCTCCTTCAGACTTTAACTCTTTTAATATCAGTAGGCAAACTGCCTCTGGATCATTTAGTTCAAGATTATAGAAAAGGGTCTTACAACTATCTAGATCATTTGCTTCATATGATTCAATACCTAGATCTAATTCTCTTCAACATTTTTGTAATCTTGTTCCTCATGTTCTAATACGCTCTTTAGATTTTTGAACATTTAAACTGATCCAGTTTTTTGCCTCCTCTTCTATAATATAGTCAACACCAAGTACTGAAGCTTTCTTTTTGGGTTCTAGCTTAAGAACTAGAGTTAGGATTACCATATATAGCTTTTTCTTATTGCTTATATTTACACTAGAGCTTTCTACCTGTGCTTTGATTTCAGAAGCTTGAATAACCTGTTGGTTAGCTTTTTGAATAGGCATCTGAATTAGTGTTTAAATATAAGCTACTTCCTTTTGCTTTTGTAATGGTTTACATTAAATTTTTCACTTAAAATGCTCACAAAGTTTTTGGAGTGTTGAGTATTTATGATCACAACATTTACAGATTATATTTTTTTATCACTTCTTATTTTTCTAACTATAGTGTTAGCTCTAGCCATCACACTATTACTTGCTTATATAATTTTTTCTTTAATTATTTATTTCCTATGTACCTATCACTTTTCAATCATAGAAACCCTACCAAAGATAAGTATTTACAAGCTTTCCAAGCGGTTCTAGCTATTGCAAAACTGAAGCATTAACTAATTATTAATTAATATTTTTGAATTTAGTAATAAAAAAGTAGGATGATCAGTAAATATTCTTGCCTATTTCTCTGCAATATCAGAAAGGCTTGTGAAAATGCTAGTACTAGGTCTGAAGAATGTTGATTCCATTAGAAGGCTAAAAAACGTATACCTTATTTCAATTGTGATAAACCTACTGCTTTAGCTTGTAGACAATACTCATTACATATCAGAGGGTACTATATTACCTGACACTATAATAAACTTCGATCAGAGTTACAAGAAAAATTTCGATCAGAGATGTGAGAAAGAACTTTTGAGGAATTAATGGTTATCCATAGAGATATGCTTGCAAAGCTTAATATAACTCTCTGCAGGGAATGCTTCCATTTGATAAAATTAGAAAAAGAAGAATATTATGATAGTTGTCAGTTAGAATAGGTAAAGCAAATAAATAGAAAGACTATTTCAGTTAGCTTTATACCTTAATTTTAGCCAGAATTTAGGCATAATATCTAACAGGCATTTTGTTAGATTTGCTTTTTAGCCAGAGATGCAAAGCATTTTTTTCGTTAAAGTTTTATAATTAATATGCTATTTGATAAGCTAATTCACGAAAAATCCATTTTTGACTAAGGAAAAGTTAAGACAATTTCATGAATTTTATAGAAAGATATTAGTTTTTTTGTTAGATTTAATAAATTTCCCAGTAGGGCAGAATTGTTAAACTTAAATAAATAATGTATTAGATAAAGAGTTAGCCAGCGTGAAGCCAATTCCTGATATATATTTCTTGTTAGACTTATAAAATTCCCGGTAGGGTGGAATAGTTAGACTTAAATTTTTTCATTAAATTATTATACTATTTGATAAATTAGCTTGTGCTGAACCCATTCTTGACTAAAGAAAAGTTAGAACAATTTCACAGATTTTTCTGAATTTTACAGGGGTGACATTTCATTAGACTTTTATATAAAAATATGCTATTTACAGTCTCCACCAAAAGTAATGGCGGTCAATTTTTATAACTTAACATATGCGATTTATTAATAAACCCAATTAAAATTTTTTTAAATAAAATATGAATATCATAGTTGCAACTTTTATTAATTAATTAGTATTTAATATGCGCTCCTTCTGCATCAATACATGCTATAATTCAATTTGGCATACTATTGATGCAGTTAACTATTATATTATCGTCAAAATTATCTCATTCTTCTTGAATTATATTATAAAAAATTTCAATTGATATTTTTTTTTTGCGCCACTATTTTCTTAATCTTTATCTCAACTTTTCTTTTTAAAATAGCTCAAACATTTTCAATCAGATTAAGATCTGGACTATAAGATGATCATGGAAGAACTCGATCTAGAAGGTGAGTTTCCAAGTCCCTTTGAACATCATAGAATTTGTGTTTCAGGATATTATCTTGCTGAAAAATCTATTGATGACTTAATAATTCATTCACATTATTATAGAGCTGATCATTAAGAATTCAGCGATACAAATAATGATCAAGATTTTCAGTAAACATGTGCATGCTGATTCTTCCTTTAACATTAATCACAGCCCAAATATGCACTTTAAAGGGGTGCTTAACCATAGGTTAAACCAGTTTTCCATCACAGGACTATGCAAGAGTTGTGTTATGAAACATTTGGATCGTTATTTCATCAGAAAAAACCACCCTTTTCCAATCGTATTGCAAATGGTCTTATGCCTAAAACAAGTGAATGTCTTTCACTTTTTGAGTCAAAAGAAGAACTTTTCACAGAAGAACTACTACATAACTGAGCCTAGAAGTTCTCGACGGATAGTTATTTCTCTGATTTCTAATTCTGAATCATTTTCTTCTAATACACTGCCTACAATAAATTACCAGATTTTATAAATTTTACTTAGTAATATATAGTAAAATTGAAGATCTTCAGGTTGCATAAAAGTTTACAAGTTTCAATAAAAGTCATCTGATTTTTTTTTATTTAATAGCTGATCAATTATAGTTTTTAGATATTAAAATAAAAAAAGAAATTTTTTAGAACATGAAAAAATTTTCTCATATTGAAGTATAAGCAACAATTTTTTTATATGTTTTTTGCGTTTTTATATATAAAATTGTGTTGTATATTACTTTACAAATGAGTATTTTTTCAGTATTTTATAAATAGAGTATTTTTGAATTATATTTTTAAAATTATAATTGATTGGTTATTAAATAAAAAAATTTAGAGTGAAATTTATTAAAAATTCATAAACTTTTATAAAATCTGAATATCTTTAATTTTACTATATATTACTAAGTAAAATTTATAAAATCTGGTAATTTATTATAGGGCAGTATATAGCCTTCAGTTCTTCAACTATAGTGAAATGATCATGCTTAATGATCATTCTGACGTGCTAACGTTTTGCAGGGGTTAATTTTCATAGGCAGCCAAATCAATAAATTTCTGGAATATTGCTATTTTTTCGTAAAATGGCAACATATCTTTCACAAGAACATAAAAGAACTCCAATTCAGTTGGAAATTTCTTTTGCATTATGAATATTTTATCCCAAAGATATTTTACGACTTCACGATTTATTTTAATAGATGTCAATGACATTTGATATAGTGGTAATTTAGATTAAGTTTAAAATAAACAAATAATATTTAAGATCAGGTTTTTTTATTTATTTTATTAAAAATAACATCATATTGCCTAAATCAGCCTAATTAATAATGTGTCAAATTGGAACACTGGAGAAACTGTGACTAAAATATTATTTAATATCCTCACTGCTATTACTTTCAGCGGAGACTGTAGTAAGCTAATCTGCACTGAACCCATTTTTGACTAAGGAAAAGTTGGGACAAAAATCCCGTTAGACTTATTTTTTTATTAGACTTATTTATAGGGTAATAAAGACTATTAAACATATTTTTGTTAGACTTATTTATAGGAAAATAAGAACTGTTAGACTTATTTTGGTTAGACTTATTTTTTCATTAGACTTATTTATGAAGTAATAAGGATAGTTAGACTTATTTTCATTAGACTTAAGTAGTTAATATACTATTTAAAGAGCTAACTCGCGTAGAATCAATTCTTGATATATTAATTTCATTAGATTTAATAAATATAACAAAAAGTTGATATAGAAATTAAGATTCTAGAACCGTTAGAAGCTTTTCTAATATACTAATAAAAATTGATATGCTTTCTAAGGATAGAGAATACACACAGAGCCTTAAAATATAATATTGAAATTAAGATTCTAGAGCTAATAGAAGCTCTTCTAATATAATAAGAAAAATCGATATTGTTTTTAATATTCTGTGATCCACACACACAATGTTTCAATAGGGACCAGACCTTCGGTCCTTAAATCTCCATTTTCACATTGTGTAGTGTGTTCATGAAGAACCTAAAAAAAGATAAGAATGTTAATGACGTTCTTGAAGTAAAGCTAATTTATAAATTTCTTCAATTTACCTTATTAAGAATTCAGTAAATTTAAGGGCTATATTTATAAAAAATCTAAAAAAAGAAAAAAAAGAACGTTAGTGATGTTTCTTGAAGTAAATCCAATTTACAATTTTCCTCAATTTACCTTTTCTAGAAGTCTGATAAGTCAAATAACTGTATTTATGAAGAATCTAAAAAAAATGAAATTGCAATAAACTAATAAATAAAAAAACAAATAACCTTCCATTTTTCTTTTAATAGATTTCTAAACTCTAAAGAAAAGAAAAGAAGGACAAAAAGAAGAAAAGAAAGGGAATAGAAATTAAAGAAAGAAGGAGAAAAAGAATGGAAACAAAAGATAGAAAAGGAGATAAAGAAATAGGAACAAAAGATAGAAAAGGAAAAGAAAAATGTAGCAAAAAAAGAGAAAAGATTAGAGGAAATGAAAAAAAATAAAATATAAAAAAAAAATCTCTCTCTTACCAAAAGTTCAGTTCATTTTTAGCTAGTATTCCTAGTCTTATTCCTACAAATAAATAAATAAAAAAAAAAGAACGTTAAAAAAAAATTTAAATCAGATTGATAAATCATGTGATTTTACTGATATTGAATTATTCGTTATAGTATTAACAAATTTTTTATAATGAAAGTCCGATTGGTCCAGATGCCTACTTTGTTATATTGAGGGGTAACTATATTAATTTTTTAATTTTTTAATTTTTTAAAATAACTTATTATTTAATATTTATAAAAAATAAAAAAAAAAATAAAATAAAAAAAAACTTTTTCCGCTGATCTTTTTAGCCAAAATGTCTCTAACAACTAGAAGACAAAGTACATATGGAAAAAAACCTGAACCTTATAATAAAAATACTTCAAACTTTCTAGAAACTGATAAAGAACCTAATACTTCATCCTCTAATGAGCACAGAAAGAACAAAACAACAATACAGTTACTAAAGTTACAAAAAGACAAAAAATTGAAACTCCAAAAATTAATTTTACTCTAACAGTTACAGAACCTCCAAACACTATGCTAATAGTTACAGAAACTCTAAAAACTACTCAACTAACATCTAATACTATGCAACCCACAACTACCACTCTCAAAAATAACTTTGTTTTTGAAGACTCTAAAGTCTATGAAATGGAAATAGATTCTGCTAAAAAAACTCCACTTTTCTCACCACAAGGAAATAGCACAAATAACTCTATACACGTAAAGAACTCATCAAGTGATTCTAGTCAATCTTTATTTACACCTCCTACTGACAAAAGAAAGAACAAACAACTCTCTTGGGCTGACCAAGTTGAAAATAATGTAAATGATTCTGACCAATCACGTGACAACAACGTGAAAGATACTACTTTTAATATTATAACCTCCCTGACGCATTTTTTGCATCTGATAATGCTACGAATATTACTGGAAAATCTATTGCTGATAAAAGAAATTTCATCAACAGGCTTTTCGTTAACTTTCCTGGCTATCAAGGAACTTCGTATAACTTCAAATTAAGAAAGTTCTTTATTTATTTACAAACTCTTGATCAATTAACATATGCTATTACAAAAGTTCAGGAGACGCAACAAAACCTCATGTTTGTGATCACTGATCCATCCGCCAAAAAATAACAGATAGATGCCAAAAAAGACAGATGCATTAAAGTCAATGATATTCCCTTATTTGTTAAATCAGATGTAGTACAAAAAATTTTCAACAACGGGTTACTATTACCAGATTTTCAATGATTACCAGGGGCTTCTGACAAATAGCATTTATAGTCTACAAATTACCTGATGCTATAAAATCCTTTTACGATAACGTATGATCTTTACTATTATTAAATTTCACAGTTTGTACTGAACCTACTGATCTTGATACTATGCAATTAATCCTACGACAACAATTTGAATTAAAATTAACTGGGCTTCCATTCAACACCACACAACGAGATTTACTGACCTTCCTAGAATCCATTAAAGTAAAAATATGTTTTATACTACGTAATCTTCAATACCATAATCGCCCCTACGCATATATCAACTTTGATAACTAAGAAGATTATAACTCTGCGATCAAATCTCAACACAAATTTAAATCAAATATCTTATTCTAGGTTAATCCTGCTGCCCCTCATTGTAGAAGATGTAGCAACCCTAAACATGAAGCTAAAGACTGTATACCTCAAAGACCTTCAAACCCATATAGGCAATTATATGATCATTTCAAACCTGCCACTTACAGACCTCCTCAAAAAACCAATACGTGCTCAAATAATTATAAAGTAAATGCACAATTGAATCAAAACTAATGTAGCTCATATGCTGATGCTCTGAAGTCCAAGAATCCTAAGTATCAACAACAAATCTCAGATATTTCTACTACTCTAAATGATATTTTGAAACGTTTGACTGATATAGATAATAAATTGATTACTCTTAATGACGAAATTATTGTAGCTAAAAATGAAATCATTATTCTCCAAGAAAACTAAAAGGACATAGATTATCATATAACTAAATTAGAAAAATGTAATAACATTGTTCATACTAAAGATATATATGACAGTAAAATAGAATTTAATAATTCTCAAGACCCACCACTCAAAATAATATATGATCAACCCTCTTCCAATCCTTCGACTAACACATCTCCTTTAAATAAAGTTACCAGTCTAGAGAATCAATTTGTAGAATCCTGAACTGAAATCAAAAATATTGCAAATAGTATTCAACAGATCCTTCAAATGTTTCCTTCCTCTACTAATTGAGTGTACAACTTTCTAACAATAATAATATAGGATCGTATCATACGATTCTTCATAATAATAATTTTCTTTCAAATGACTCTTTCACGAATATTATCAACAATCCAAACCTTATTTCCTTTGCAACACATAATGTTAGAAACTGCTCATCAGAAACCAATCTTCAGAATATTGACTCTTTTTTTAACAACTTCAACATAGACATACTAGGTTTAAGTGAAACTCATCTTAACTTGTTACAAGCTCATCATCTTAATAAAAACATTCATAACAAATCTTTTAGATATTTTTTTCATTCTTCTAATCATCATCAAAACTGTCAAGGTGTCAGATTGATCGTTTGTAACAATCTCAGCACACATATTTTTAATCAAGCTTCATTTTTTAATCGTATTATTTACCTTGATTTTCAATTCAAAAACCATTTCAAACTTCAGGTTATCTAAGTCTATTTACCTGCTTCTTATCATGATAAAAAAGATTACCAATACCATCTTCAAGTCCAAAAAAAATTGATGAACATTTTAATAGATAGTCTGCGTCATAATTTTCATATCATTCTAATGGGTGATTTTAATATAGATATAAGTAAAAACTATAGATCTAAACTTCAGAAGCAGCTGCAAAATTTCCTTCATAATATCATTAACCTTAGTTTCATTCATACTCTCACACCCTTTCAATTCACATACCCACTTACGTTCCATTCCTCTTCTTCTTATGATTCAACTTTCCATATAGACTACATTTTCACCTCTACTAACTTGTCACATGACCTCACTTCATTCCACATCCTAAATGATTCCTGTTATCTTTACTTAATTAATCATTATTCATTACTCATTATCCTTTATAAAAAAAATTTTTTTTTCCAATCATCCTCAGCCTATTAAAAACAACACAAAATTACAAAACAGTCCTCCTTTATGATAAGACCACTTATCTTCACTGGGATCTTTTGTTAGATAAAGCTGACTTATTACTTAAACAAAACTCTAAATTTAACGATATCTCTATCTAAAACCTTTGCATCTCTAACAATCTAATCAATGAAACTTGGGAGTTCTTCACCTAAACTGTTATAAAATCAGCATCTAAACAGATCCTAAACAAACCACATCAGCTCATCACAATTCCCTTTACTCATGTTTAAATTCCTCAATTCACAAACAAATCAACAAAATTAAAAAACTTTATTATTGTTGCAAAATTTCCTCCCTATCGTCTACTTCTTCTCACATCACTTCACCAAATTCCTTCCTTATCTCACCCATAGACCACAATTTTATTCTTAAAACTGCAGCTGAATATCTTATTTCTTTCAGTTCATTAGATGGCCATTATGACAATAACCGATTACTTTTATACTTACATGAACTAAAGCATGATATTCTGAAACCATTACATGCAAAACAACTCATCATTAGTTAAAAAGAAAATAATGATTGTATACATCAATTTATTCAAAGACGTGTTGATAATTTCAAAGATGCTCCTATAAAGATGATAGATTTCTTCTTGGAAAGAAACAGAAAAACTATTGTACTAGACCAGATTCTAGTAAATCATAATACACCTGATCAACATTTGACTTTAGATCCTAATGCCATCAAACATTATACTGCACAACATTTCCAAACTGTTGCTAGCTTTACAAATAAAAATGTCACTATCCAAACAATAACAACTTCTTTCCAAATTGGCCTCTTTGAAAAAGATACTATGATCCTATTGAAGACATTTCTGAAGATGCTTATGACTCTCTCATAGATCTTCCATCAATTGATGAATGGAACAATATTATTAAACACTTACCTGATAAGAAAGCTCCAGGCCTATCAAAATTACAAATGAGCTTTTAAAGAAAATAAGCCCAAAATGCAAGAATTTCCTTTACAATATTATTTGTGCATGTCTAATTAACAAATTTACTCCAATACAGTGGAATTTAGCTTATATATATCCAATTCCAAAGCCTAAACTATGGAACTGTCAACTTGACAACACCAGACCAATTACATTACTTGAAACAGTCAGAAAAGCTTTTGTAAAATTTTTGAATCAATTAAGAATAAAATTCTTAAAGGACTTAACTTCGCTGGTTTACTACATCAATCAACACTAGAACCTCTGCATATAGTTAATAATATTTTAGAGTTTCACCATCTAAAAAAAAAAATGCCTGAGTACTCCAAAATCAGACATTTATATACTATTTCAAGACATGTTTAAAGCATATGATTGTGTCAATATTTATATGTTAATGAAAGCTCTTCATAGACTCAAAATTCCCAGATCATTTATAACACTCATAATCAATTTATTTCTCAATAGGAAAAATAGTGTTTTTACTACATATAGTAATACTGACTTTTATGATATTCTTGTTGGTATTGATCAAGAAAAAGTTATATCCTTACTTTTATGAATTGTCTATTATGATCCTCTTCTTTCTCAGATGCAAAACTCTAACCTAGGTTACACTTTAGATGTAACATGGTCTCCTAATATTAATAACATAGAAACACAATCTATTACAACTTCTATTTCCAATTCAGCATATATGGATGATACAATATGAATCACTAATAGTCACACTAAATTAAAAGACATTTTTGATATAGTGCAGTCTTTTTTTGACCTTAATTCAATGCAAGTTAATTTAGAAAAATCTTTTATAGTAACTTCTAAAGCTACAACAACTGATATATTATTTCACAGCACTTATCTAAATAATTCAGTTATTATACTGACTAAGAAACCTAACGAATCAACCAGATATCTAAGTGTTTGGATTTCAGCTCTTTATAACAAAAAGTTTGTTAAACAACAACTAGAAAATGAGATTACTGACTTTATTTTAAAACTCAATACCAAGTCTATTACAGACAAATAGCTTAAATATCTCTACAACTAAGATTTTATCCTTCAGTTTGAATATCGATCTCAATTTATAGTTTTTTTACAAAAAGAATGCCTTGCCCTATTCTCTCGCATTTATACTTTCATCAAACATAAACTGAAATTCAATAAATACACACCTAATAGTACATTGTCTAATAAATTAACAGTTGGATTTAATGATTTAGCTGCTAATATATTACACTCCAAACTACAACATTTTATCTTAGAGATGTTTCAAAATCACTGCTTCTCTTAACCACTAAAATCCGTCTTAAATAAGTCCAAAACATTTTCTGGTTACCTGATAATCCTATTACATGTTGACCATCACAATTAAAGAATTTGAGACATAACAATTACCTCTGTAATATGCTCACCCTTTATCTTCAAGCTCCTTTTTCAATGCAAAGAATTGTTTCTACTGCTTCTGATTTTCACATCCAAGAAGGTATCAGAATACTTAACTCTATCATTCTATAGAAAAAAATTAGATCCTCTCACTTAAAAGATGCAGAGCATTATTCCTCAACCAATTTGTTACCTAAGAAGAATTTTTACTGGAAAATTATGATCTCTCTCTTAAAGCCAATACCCTAAACAGAGAAGCTATTCTAGAATGGTTTCTTGTTTTACAAAAATCTGTTCTTTTGAATCCTGTTTAATCAAATCGCCTTAAACCAGAATACTGTTTTGCTAACTTTATCCCACAAGGTTATATCATTACTGCTACTTCTGACAGTAAAAGAAAGTCTCCTTAGATAGCCCTTTGGACTCCACTAGAATAAAACTATTATAACTTACTATATCTTAGCCAAGGAATTATTAGAAAGGCTATTAGGTCACATTTTATCCCTCACAAAATTGCAATACAACATTATGTCAATAACTCTGTCTTTAACTATAACCCTAGATCAGCCTCAAAAAAACAGAATCTATTTACCCTGTGTTCAGGTTGCTCTTTTAATTCATCAGTACCAATCTTTAATTTTAATGCGTCCATTACTGCTTGGCCTTGTGGTAATGTAGTCGATGCTGATCTTCCACAAGTTATCGACGTCACTTATTTCTCATCTGTAAATGATAATAAACTGTATCTTCTCAAACGCAATATTTAGTCTGTTATCGACCAAGCAAAACAACACTATATGACTGCACGGCCACCTACTGTCACATTAAATAATTTAATTTTAAGTACTCCTCCATTTATCAATATTTTTAATATATTACCAAATAATAGTATTAGCTCACCTTTATTAGAATTTTATTATGTTCTTCAAAATGAACGTTCTCTTATATTTTATACAGATGGCTCCTACAAATTTATTTCTTTACCACTTATATTATATTTAAGTTCTGCATTTTGTTTGGCACATGACTCCTTAAATATAGCATTCTCAGCTGCTGTACCTGCTATTTGAGCTAATTCTACTAATACTGAAATATTTGCTCTCCTTCTAGTCCTTTTAATTAGTCCTTCATCTTCTTTAATTTCTGTTCATACTGATAGTTTAGCTCTTATTCATACTTACAATTATATAGTTAGATCAAATGCAATAGGATATCCTTCACTAATGTTTAAAGTTTCCTTTTACATTTTTTGGACAATTATTTTTAAAGTCATTGAGAAACGTCAAATCACTGTTTCTCTTTTCAAAGTTGCTGTATATTCTAATGATTCATACAATGACAAGGCTGACTAACTAGCAAAATCTTCTCTTTTCTCTCCCCCTCTAACTTTATCCCTAGATAACATTTCTTTCATTAACTACATACCTACATTTAACAATATGCTGATACACCGCCCTTTATATTCATTTTTAAAAGATTATACTAACACTAAACATTTTGCTGATTATTATCATCTTAAATGAAACACTAAGTATCAACACCTACAAGTGAATTGGCTTTTATCCTTTACTTCATTCAATCAGAATCTGCATCTGTCACATCTTTTACTGAAACAAGAAACCATAGTAAAAAACTTAAATTTCTTCTGGAACAGCTTCCAACAGTCCAATTTATGAAAGCCACTCAATCTCAGTTATATTTATCCCTTTGGAAATGCTGTCGATGTAATAGCCATAATGAAGATTTCAATCAATCTGACTTTGTCCTAATATCAGACAAAATATACGATCTCTGATCTCTGAATCCATAGCTCATCTGAAAACACAATTATTCATTTATACTTCTAAATCTGTGTTTATAGATAATATCAATAATCTTTTAAACCCCTCACACACAATATGGTCACTACAAGCAAAGCCACATGATTTCTCTTATATTGACCTTATAAAAGGCATTATTCCTACTAGTCTGTCATTCACCTTAACAATTTTCACCAAATCTTCCTCTACCATTTCATCCATTCTTTCCTCTTTTTTCAATTTTGTTTTTCTCAAGCCTATAACAATATATGGAAAACTAGATGTACTTTAATTTTAGAAAAAGAAAGATCCTTACACATAATAAAGAGATGAAAGAAAAGCAATTTTGCTATGTCCAATGTTACTTTTTCCATTAATAGTTTCTCAAACACTTTATTTGCTAATAATACGGATATCCTAAATTATATTACTCTAATTAATAACTCTTACAAACATGGTCATCATTAGTCCCTCTTCTTGGACAAGTGATAATTAGTTGTTGTAATGATCCTTTATTAAGTTTGGTATTGATGATTATTCAGTAAACCTTTATAATTGAAATCAGACAGGACAACCGGTTGGTCTGGTGGGAGCTAGTTATCTAGTAATGAATATTAGGTAGCAATTTTTATTTTTTTACTTTTGTACCCGTCTTGAGATCTTCATGTATTCTATACTGAATTTGTTTTTTTATATAATAAAATTTTGCATCACCGCGTCTTTAAAAAAAAAAATATATTTACAAAAAAATAAAATTTAGTTTGTTAAATTTATCTCATTAAGACCTATTAAATGATTATATTTTCATATTTTTGAGATTAATAAATAGTAAAATATATAAGTTTAAAATTTTAATTTTTTTTTATAATAATTTATCATATATTTATCTTTAAAATATCACTAATTAATTACATTTTTTTGAATTTTTACTTAGAAAATATCATAAAATTTATTATAAAAATATTAATTTTTAAATAAATTATTTTAAAAATATTTAAAATTATTATAAATAATTTTTATTATTAAATAAAATTGCAGGCAAATTTGCCTGCAAAATGCTTGAAAAGATAAAAATCTTTTATACTGAAAAATATACATTTTAAAATTTTATTTAAAAATAATATTTATTCTAAATAAATTTAAATTATAAATTATAAATAATTTATATGTTATTAAAATAAATGATGTTAAAAAATATATTAGTAAAATTATAAATTAAACTACTATAAAATTATTATTAAAATACTAATAGGATTATTAGAAATTTCTAATGATATTTAATAATACTAGATTCTTAATATTAATATTTGAATATTTTTCAATTTTTTTCAATTTGTTTACTTTTACTTCTTAAGTTATTTTCACAAATATTTAGAATATATAATCTTAATTAAATATTAATAGCTTAAATTATATTTTATATCAAATATTTACCTAAATAAAAGGATTAAATATCTTTAAAATTATTATTAACTTCTTTATTAATTCTTTCTTAAAATAATATTATATACAATTATGATTTTATAAGAAATATTATATGATATAAAAAAAAAATAAAATGTTTACTTTTTTAATACAATTTTTTTTTTATTATATTATAAAACTTTTTAAACATTTTAGAAGTATTAAAAAAAATTTGGTTAAAAGAGTTATAAAATATAAAACATTTAAAAATAATTTGAAAATACTATACAAGTATTATTACTAAATTAATATTAATTAGATACTGTTACAGGGTAATAATTCTATGATCTACAAGATGATCTGCAAAACTGATCTACAAAAGGATTTGCAGAATTGATCA
>CAJVPQ010002255.1:0-14483 GCA_910591825.1 Funneliformis caledonium
CCTTATGCAAATCTTTGGAATAATATAATTTTAAATGAACGATTTAATCATTTAAAATTTAAAGAATTATATAAAGAAATATTATAGATAATGAAAAAAAAATATGGACTTCTTATAGAATTTTTAGTTTTATTTTATATAATGAATATGAATTTTATTTACTATTCAAAAAATATATTTTAACTTCAGTAGAATTAAAAAAATTAAAGAATCAACAATAAGTTTTTCAGAATGCAAATCCATAAGGATTTCTCAGATCGATCTAGAATCTTTAAGGATCTGTAATTTTATGGATTCTTTAAAAATCCTTATAGCAATATTGAAATATCTTTAAGGAATCCATAAAATCATAAATTCTTAAGGATTCCTAAATATAAAATCTTTAAGGAATCCTTATTTTTTATTTTTTAAATTTTTATTTACTTATAAATACTAGCTTTATTATAATATATCATATGTTTTATTATTATTTATTTATTTAATATTACTATATAAATTTATTTACTTTCATTATTAATAAAATTGAAATTTATTTACAAAAAATTCATTTTCATAATCAAATTATTTTATCATATGTATTATACCCGCAATAGAATTAAAAGGTACTATGTCATACTGATTTATTAATTTTATATGAAAACATTCATATTTTTTAGGATGTCATCTAGAATAATAATCATACTAATGCACTAGTATAACAGAAAAGACAGGATGGTTAGAAAAAAATAAATTTCTGCTAACATTAATATCTATAATAAATAAAAAAGAAATTTAATAAAAAATAAAAAAATAATAATATTAAATTAATTAGAATTAATTATATTAATTATATAAATTTACTTTACTGTAACAAAGTCCATCGTCAGTCAAATAATTAATATCTTCCATTGCAATTGCTATATAACTAAATCTTACCTAATTATAAAACTTACTAATAGCATATACAATATCCTCATTTGATAATGTTCTTATAGCGTAAATATTTAAATAAATGACTTTATATTCAGATATATTAGATTTTTCATCCAAATAAGTATCTAAACAATTAGTTAGATGATGCATTCCTTCAATACATAAATCATCTATACTTTTTTCACATTTAAAATTTTTCCAAAGGGTTTGTAGTTTACTAATTGACAATTTCTAAAGTAATGACTTCATAGATTCTAATTTTGGAACTTACACCTTTTTTGAAATAGTTAGAATTGTTTGACAATAAATCTAAAAAATTAAAAAATAATTCTTTAGAATTATTATTAAAAATAGTAAAAAATATATTATTATTAAAATACTTACTGTTTTGATCATTTAATCAAATGGATTATTTCTATTAGATATTCTATATGGATTTTTGATCCAATCCTTGTATAATATTTTATATGTCTCAGTCGATAACCCATTAAGTAAATCATAGTATCGAATAGTTTAAATAAAATAATATCACCATACATGAAGTTTTGGTAGGTGAAGTTCACTTAGTGAAAATGATTTAAATAATTTAACAAAATTATTTGACCAATCAATAATTTCTTGCTATATTATATAATATTAAAAATTAGTTTAATTTAATAAAATAAAAATTACATGACTGATAACTTGCCTCAAAATCATTCAATTCATCCTCATTAAATTTTTCCTTTCTAGATGTTTTATACATCTTAACATATTTTATAAAATATTGAATTAATTTTATATAATCAATAAAAGGAAGATTTTCTGTATCGTCATTTTAGTGTTTAATTTTATCATCACTTATATAAAGTTCATCTAGTACGAATATAATGATTTTTATAACATCACGTATTTCTATTCTGATAAATTTTACTTCTTGTTAAAAGTCATTATGCAATATTCTTAATCCGTTAAATAGTGTAATAGTAGCTAACCAATTATCCATTTTGGTAATAATCTGATTGCCTAATTAATACATAATCATATCCCTTATAAAGTCAAGCATATACTGATTTTCTGTAAATACATACGGTCTAAAACTATTGCATCATAAACATTCATCATCCTAAATATATATTATATAAAATTTAAATAATTAATATAATAAAATAGACATAAATTAATATTCAATATTCAATATCTTACCTAAATTTCCAGAAAAAATTATCATGTTCATGAATTGAATAGTTTGCGACTTCATTAGAAAAAACAACTTCACGCATATTTTTGTGTGTTTGTAAAATAATAAAATTTTATTAATATACATATTATTAAATTGATCTCTTGGCATAAGATATTTATAATAAGGTCATACTGCATAATATAATTTATAAGTATAACAAATATTTTGTACTTCTAACATATCGGCAAGTATAGTAGATATATGTGAAATAAAATGTTCTACTTTTCCATTTATTGTTAAGTAGATACCTTCTTTTGAAGAAGTGAACTTAGCAAATATTTTAAAGTACATCATTTCACATTTCGTTTAAACTGTCTAAATCTCTTGAAATCTTGCAATTTTTTATCTTAAGTAATCAAATGCGATAAAAATCCAATAAAAACTTTTGCATCAGGCAAATTCCTAAGATAATTAGGGATATTTCTAAGTGTTAAAAATATGGGGTATTCTGAATGTCAACTATATATGTCAAGTGTAGTACTATCTATATATAATATTACTGCAAGAATTTTACTAAAAAGTGATTTTCTTTCACATCACCATTTTACAGTGTTTTGTTCTAAATATACTTGTATTAAAGTTTTATCTTTATTAACAAGTACAAACAATTGTTTAGCTAGTTATTTATTAAATATCATAGAATTAAATAAAATATTTTTTAAACTTATATTATGAGCTTCCCATTCTTTTTTATAATTTAAAAAAAATTCTTGCATAATTTATGATTAGATGTAAGCCCTTTTATTGCATCAATAATAGGACAATATTGTAATTTATAAATTTTTCCTTCAAATTCAACTAATTCTTTTGTTTTTAAATTAAGACCTTTAATATTCATTATATTCATATATATTCATCCTTTTCACATAGAAGCAGACAGTGATTTATTACAATTCTTTTTTATTATTTGTAATATTATATCTCCTGCTACATCTGAAATATAATACTTCATTATGTTATCATAAATTTCTTATATGTTTGAATTGGCTATGTAATTGTTTCTTATTTGTAATTATTTAAATCATCAAGTGTAGTAATAAAACTTTCATTATAAAAATCTTCAATAACATTAACAAAACTTTTACTTTTATAATTACTATCATCTTTTTACAATTCGCTTTTATCATCACTATCAACTCTTTTATTATCACTTTTGATCCTTTCATCATCATCATCTATACTCTTATCATCTTTAATCATTTTATTTTCTTTAATATGCTCATTATCTTCAATAATACTTTTGTCAATTACATTTTCCTTCTCTATGAAAATTTCATTTTCAGAACGTGTTGTTTGTGATAAAGAAGATAAAATTGGATTATCTAATGGTGAAAAATCATGCATTCTAATAATTTCATTTATTTCAGCATGGCTATTTTCTTTGCAAATGTTATCATTTGAAGATTGTAGTTTTTGCTGGTCTTGTATCTAATTTAGTGTTTGTGATTATTGATTATATAGATGAAGTTAATTAAAATGTTGTGTAAGACTTGCCTTTTGTGAAAAACCTTTTTCACATAAATTACATTTATATATTCTTTTATTTTCGTAATAATGTAATTTTAATAAAAAAAAATATTAATTAGTTATTAATTTAACAATTTTTTTTTTGCGAAAGATAAAAAAAAATAAAAGTTAATTTAATATACTATTTTATATTATACTATTTAAACTTTTTTTATTTCCTTTTTTTAACCTTTTTTTTAAAGTTTTTCTATAAGTTTTTTTTTTAAAAAAAAAATATACTAACAAGTTTTTTCAATGCATAATTATAGTACTTCTGTTTTCTTCTAATATATTTTTTTTTAAAAAAAATAAAACATAAGTTTCTCTTACTTCTCCAACATATAGTTAAAACAAATTATGACTAGACAAAAAAGCAATTAATATATTTAACAATGAATTAATTATTATAAATAATTATTAAATTTCTATTTATTATGTAACACCTACTCGAAAAGCATTAAAAGAAACTTAAACTCAGGCTTTCAAGAGAACAATAAATGAAGCGGACAAGATTGCTATGAAGTTAGCTTCTATTAAAGGTAATATCTATTTAAAATTAGAAAATCAATGTGTTAGTGAGAATTAGAGGGATAATTATTTTGCTTTTAAAGTTACCAAGTGACAAAAAAGAAATTTTACTCAATCTGATCCTATTGTTATTGACAAATCTGATAAAGCACGAACAGATAATCTTACTAATCCTACTAAAATAAATCTTATCGCAAATAATAGCATAGATAGTATAATTAAAATAACATAGATCTTAAAAAAACTGGTAAAATGGTGGGTAATTATTAAGTTAATCCATTCTGTAAACAAAGATGTTGAAAATTAAAACCAGTTAATTAGATTTATTTTTCTTATAGTAGATACAACATCAAACTATCTTCTTCTGAAAGGATTTAAAATTTGCTTAGATTAAATAAAAGAACTATTTCAAGTAATTCATAATATCAAAAGCAAGCAAGATGTATTTTATAAAGAAACTCGAGAAAAGTTAAATAAGCTATTAGAAAAAGTTGACCAGTTAATGATTTTAGAAAATCCATATTGAAAGGTATGTAAATAATGTAATTATTATATATTAAATTTTTTTTCCAAATTATTATATTTTATATTAATATATATTTTTAGAATTTAGCGTCAAAAACATGTAAAATTTAGTTACTAATTCTTGGCATCTATCTGGATAAAATTGCATTTCAAAAAGAGTTTAAAGCTATACTAGAATAGGATAAACCCAGTTACCTTAAGAAATATGAAACTCAATAGATGCATATTTATTTAGGACAAATTAAACCAATAGTAAGTTACTATTTAATTAATTTATATTGAATTTGTTGAATTATAAATAATAAATTTAATTGTTTTTTTTTATAGTATAATGATATAATTAAAACTCATCATTATGATAGAGCCAAAGATGTTCATAATGTAATGTTTAACATCTTTGATAATGATTGGATGACTTATATAAATACAACTGCTTTAGCAGAAGCTATTAGTATATATAAAAAATTCTGTGAAACTAAAAAGCATTTAAGTGCTTATTTGAAGTTAATGATGATGGTATTCTCTTATATATTCAAGCAATAAGAAATAGAGCTTGGGTAAAAAGAAGACTTCTGAAAAAGACACTATTTTTACCTTAACAGTATGTGAAGCTGTATTAAATTCCAATCATTCAAAAATCTCTATTAGAGATAATATTTTATAAAAATAATTTGATATTTATTTAGTATATATATAATATAAATTTATTGACTAAAATGTATTTGTATAATTATATTATTATTATTATAATGATTTTTTAGGATTGTCTTTTGAATTCTAAAGAAATTTCGATGAATACCACTAAGCCTATTATAATGGAAGAACTTAAAGATTACTATGACATTCATGATACTAATAGCGAAAGTAAAATCAATAATTCAGAAAATAAAGATGCTAAAAGTGATGATCATAGTAATGGTGATTATAGTAATAGTGATATCATTTTATATGATATAGTAAATTAGAAATAATACATAATGCAAATATTATATATTGTATCAGATTATAATATTAATATTATTATATAATGTAAATTATAGTAGATTAATTTTAAAATTACAGCAAAAAGTAAATTAAATGTTAATAAAAAAATTTATAAATTCACATATCTTTAAGGATTCTTTAATATCCTTAAGGGTTACAAAATTTTTTTTTTAGAGAATCTCCGAAGGTAAGAAAGGTTTCCTATAGATCTATTTAATTATATGATTTTTCAGAATCTTTAGAGATCTTTACCTTGAAAAACTTATTGATGATATTTATCATTGGTCAAAATCAAAAAAATCAAACATGCGAAAAATTAGTCTAAAATCAACTTAAATTCAGCAAATTATCAAAAATCAGCCTAACTGATTGGCATATATCAAAAATCAGTCAAAAATCAGTCAAAATTTAACCTATCTTATTTATAACCGATTGGCATACTTATAGCCGATTGGTATACATCAAAAATTTGATCAATTTTATTATAACTGATTGACATCTGATTGGAACGATTATATTATTCCTTAGGTATGATAGTATTATCATTTCTTAGATACGATAATTTTATTGTGCCTAAGAATGGTGCATTTATCGTACCTTAGGTAAAATAGTTTATCATTCTTAAGGAATGATAGTTTTATTATATTTTAAAGATAATAATTTTATCATTCTTAAGGAACGATACATTTATTATACCTTAGATACGATGATTTTATCATTCATAAAGAACAATAGTTTTATCGTATCTTAGAAATGATAGTTTTATTATTCTTAAAAAATGATGGTATTATTATACTTTAGATATGATGATTTTATCATTCTTAAGAAATGATAGTTTTATTATTTCTAAGAAATAATAATAATATCATTCTTAAAGAATGATGGTATTATTATTTCTAAAGTATGATAGTTTTATCATTCTTAAGAAATGATAGTATAATCATTCTTAAGGTACGATTATTTTATCATTCTTAAGAAATGATAGTTTTATTATATCTTAAGTATGACAGTTTTATCATTTCTAAAAAATGATAATATTATCATAATAGTTTTATTATACCTTATATACAATGGTTTTATTATTTCTAAGAAATGATAGTTTTATCATATCTTAGATATGATTATTTCTAAAGAATAATGGTATTATCATTTTTAAGGTATGATGGTTTTATCATTTTTAAGAAATGATACATTTATCATTCTTTAAAGATGACAATTTTATCATTGCTAAGGAATAATGATATTATTATTCCTTAAAAATGATAGTTTTATTATTTTTAAGGTATGATAGTTTTATTATTTCTAAAGTATGATGGTTTTATCATTTTTAAGATATAATAGTTTTATCATTCCTAAGAAATGATGCATTTATTAAACCTTAGGTATGATGATTTTATTGTTCTTAAGGAATATTGTATTTATTGTTCCTTAGAGATGATAATTTTATCATTCTTAAGAAATAATGGTATTATTGTATTTTAGATATGATAATTTTATCGTTTCTAAGAAATGATATATTTATCGTTGCTTAGAGATAATAGTTTTATCATACCTAAGGAATAATGGTATTATCATATTATCATTCCAATAAACTGAACTTTTAGATTAAACTGATTTGCTAAATAATATCAAATATATAATATTTAATATTGATTTAATATACTATTTGAGTTTATTTCTGGTATATATAGGAATATTTATATAAATAAGCTTAATTTTTTAACTTTTTAAAAAATAATTTCAATTCAAACTTTATCTTTTTACAATCATTTCCAAATTTTCTCTTTTTACATTCCATCAAAATCCTAAAAAAAATCATTTCAAAAACAAAAAGACTTTAAGTTGAATTTTAGTCAATTTTTCAAAAAATATACAAAAAATAAACTGATTTTTTTACTTTTTATAATAGAAATATGCCTCTAACTATCAAATCAGACGAAACTTAAGTTGAAATTTTAGTTAATTTTTCTGATTTTTTTACTTTTTATAATAGATGTTTCCAACTATCAAATTAAATGAAATTTTAGTTGAATTTTAGTCAATTTTTCAAAAATATATAAAAAACAAACTGATTTTTTTTATTTTTTATAATAGAAATATGCTTCTAATTATCAAAATCAGATAAAACTTTAGTTGAATTATATCAATTAACCAGTCAACTTTTCAAATAATAAGCTGATTTTTTTACTTCTATAATAAAAAATTCTAATTTCAAATGATTTAGTGAAAAAGGGTAGATTTTATATTTTTTATTATTTTATTTATTATTTTTGAAGGATTTTTGAAAGAAAAATAGATCATATTTTATTAATTTATTCTTTTTTTCGAAAATAACAATATTATGATAATGAATATTTAGGATGATTTAAGAGAATTTTAGGAGAAAAATGGATTATATTTTATTATTTTATATAGTTTTTCCATTTTTAACTTATATATTTTAAATAGAAAATTAATCAGTGAGTTTTGATAATATTTATTTTATATTTTATAATTATATTAGGTTTTTATTATTAATAAAATTTAATATTTAATAAATTTAATAAATAAAATATATTGATTTTATATGCTTATTGACTGAATTGATACCAAATTGAGGCTAATTTTAGGCTGATTTATAGTTGTTTAAGTTCTGAATTGATGCTGAATAATACTGAATTGAGATTGATTTTAGGCTGATTTATGGTTATTTAAGTTCTGAATTGATACCAAATGATGTTGTATTGAGGTCAATTTTAGGCTGATTTATAATTGTTTAAGTTCTAAATTTATGTTAAATGATGCTAAATTAAGGTCAATTTTAGATTAATTTATGGTTGAATTTAAGTTCTAAATTGATGCTGAATGGTTATGTCTGATTAGAATCGATCAGTATTTATTAACATCTGAATTGTTGCTGAATTGAAACTAATTTTAGGCTAATTTATAGTTGAATTTAAGTTCTGAATTGATACTGAATGAACATATTTAATTGGAGTCAATCGGTATCTATTAGCATCTATTTATGCTAATTGAAAAATATGGCAAATTAGCTATAAATAGTATCAAAATCAACCTAAAATTAGCCATCTAATTTTTAGCTGATTTGGATTATTTTGATTAATATATGCAACTATATATAATATTAAAATAAGAACTATTAAGGTAACATTACAATAAAAGATTATAATTAATTATGGATTTTATATTTAATTTATTTTTTGAATTAATTTAGAATATTTCTTCAAATACTATAAAATATGAGTAGTTAAAAACTAAAGATAATTATATCAAGTTCTAAATGTATATCAAAAAAAATAAAAAATAGAAACAATTATTTTGTATTTTTAAATATTAGATTTTATTTATTAATTTAATTAGATTTATTAAAAAATATTAATTTATTTATTTTATTTTATTTCAGATCAATATTACAGTTAATAA
The DNA here is from genome assembly GCA_910591825.1 of Funneliformis caledonium. Classification (NCBI taxonomy): domain Eukaryota; kingdom Fungi; phylum Glomeromycota; class Glomeromycetes; order Glomerales; family Glomeraceae; genus Funneliformis; species Funneliformis caledonium. Next base: position 9,101 of record CAJVPQ010002255.1, read on the forward strand.
AAATACTTATCTTATAAATACAAGTAAAAATCTTATAAAAGAAAAAATATATAGTGAAGTAGAATATTTTGATACATAAATATAATAAAACAAATCGAATGTTTGTTAATGTTCATAAAATTGATGATTTACAATATGATAACTATAAGTAGTTATATTTTAATAAATTTAGTAATTTTAATTTATTAAAGTTATAGATATAAATCGTTATGTCAGATTTTTTTAAAATAAAAATACAAATTTTATATTTTATATAGAGAGAAAATTTAATAAAATTTATTATTACTATTTATTTATTTATTTATTTATTTTTAGTAAGCATAATATAGTTTTATATAATGAACTTTTTTAAAGGTATGATTTAATTTAAGATTAATAATAATATATTATATAATAATATTAGTAAATATATAAATCTTCCTACATTCATAAATTTTTACAATTGAAAAATATTAAGTTGTACTTTAAATTATTTTATTATTTTTAATTCTTTTTAAAAAAATAAAAATTAATTAAAAATTAATTAAATTTTAATCTAAAAAAATAAAATTCAATTATTAAATTGCATTTGATTTTCTTTTTTTTTTCTTTTGTTTATTATTCTTAAAGAATTTGTATTTTTATATTTATAAAGGTCTCTGAAAACAAATTATTATGTATAAAAAATACTAATAAATACTTAATACTAAAACATAAAAGGTCAATATATATAAGTAAATTTAATCTAAATACTAAAATATTTTTAGGTTTCAATTTTACTCTTATATTGAGTTATGGAATATTATATTACCTCTTTCTCAATTTCCTAATAATACAAGCTAATAAAATCTATATTATTATCATTATGATTAATATGATAACCATAAATAGTATTAAAATTTACTGCACATATTTTAAACATCTTAAACAATTTTTTTTTACCTATATAATAAAATAAAAATAAGCATAAATAAAATAAAGTTTATTTAAAAATAATGATTTTTTTAAATTAAATAATTTACCTAATTTGAAAAACAAAGATTATTTAAATTATTAAATATTGATAGATAATAAAATACCATTATAATCTGCTAATTCATTGATATCATATAGCATTTTGTTAACATAACTATTAATTATTAAATTAAATATATATTAAAATTAATAATATTAAAATAATAATAAATAAATAATAAAAAATTAATTATACATCATGAATAAATCAGATAATCTTCTTCATATTTAATTCTTTTATTTTCACAAATCTAATCTTGAGATTAATAACTATTTTATTACTATTACGAAAAATTTTAAAATGTTGTATAAATAACTGAGTACTTATTACTGAAGATAATATTGCTACTGTTTATAATGCTGTTAGTACTGATAATACTATTAATGGTACTGTTAATGCTATTATTATTGTTAGTACTGCTTCTAATAGTGATGCTAGTATTAGTGTTATTTATTATTAATAAAGAAAATTTAAAGTTCTTTAAATGCTTATACAAAAAAAAGTTATTGATAAGATACTTGAAGATACATAATTAAATCCCTTAAATTTTGAAGGAGTATAAGATAGATTGTTATATATATGAGTCTAATATTATTAAATTGCATTATTTGCATTCATAACTAAATTCATCTTTTCTTTAGGTATTTTAAATAATCAAAATAATTTTTCATTATTTTCATTTATACAATAGTAATTTTCTATATAATAAATTTATTATATTAAAATTAATTTTAAATTGAGCATAATAAATTATATTTTATGAAATATTACCTTCAATTATTTTAAAATTTTGTATGTTATAATGCAAACAAAAAGAATCTATACTCTTAAAATCTATATTTTTTGATCTAATCTTAATTTTAATTAGAGGATATTTTTTTAAATCTAACTTCTTATTATCAGGATTTTTTTTTTTAAATTTCTGATATTTTTTAAATAATTTTCATTTTATATAACGAATTTTTTTTATTTGAAGTTTTTGAGATTTTGGACCTTTCAGGATTTAGAGTTTTGAGATTTTGACTTTTTGAGATTTTGGATTTTTGAGATTTTGGATTTTTGAGATTTCATTTCATATCTATTTTTTTGATAGTTTATTTCTTATTAATAACTTTTTTACAAATAAATATAAATTGCATAAATATGCTATTTATTTACCTTTTTAAATAAAATTTCAATATATTGTAAAAGATTTTTATATTTATTAATTACTATTGAAAATTAGATTAAAAAAAATTAAAAAGATTATCAAAATCAGCTAAATTATTCTAAAATGAAAAATTAGCTAAAATTGGTCAAAACAATAGCCAAAAAGTATTTGACTGCAACCAATTGTCAATAAACTTTGATTATTAATTTTAATCATTAATATGAGTATTTCAGCTAAATTATGATTAATGTTTAAGTAAATTGATTAGCTATAACTAATATTAATACTAAATTTAATCTCTTAAAAATCATTTTAATTAATTAAAATTAAATTTTAATAAAAATTTTTCATTTAGATCTGATTTACTTTCAGTTATTTTAGCATATAAATTTGTTTACTAAAATAGATAGTTTATCAGATAATAATAATAATTTTCAAAATTTAATTTATATTAAAAAATCAGATTCTTATTTTTCTATTAACTTTCAAAAATATATTACAATTCAATTTTTAAAATATAATATTTTTTTTTTTATAAAAGTTAATTATATTAAATGTATAAATTTTTATAAAAAATTAAAATTAAATATATTATATAGGCATATTTGGGGGTTCTGAGACAAAATTTCTGAATAGCTATATAAAAGTGTGTAGCCTTCCGGCTTCTTTCCTAATATACAAATTTTGAAATCTTTATTAAACCCCAAATTAACCTACAAGACCAGAAAACATATTGAAATTAAATATTGAATTCATGCTTAAAATCGAGCTAGGGCTTAAATTTAGTTAACATATCTCCTTACCCAAATTTTGCGTTTCCAAGACTAAGATATACACCATCTTTGTTAACACGCTGGCCTCTTTTTAATCCCAAATAATATAACAAAAAAAGTATGCAATTCTGCTTGCCCTTGAAAAAGAACAGTGAACACCGAGGACCGAAGTGTCCGAGTGTACTCGCAGTTCACCAAAGCAAGCCTAATTAGCATATCATTTTTTATGTTATCCTAGAATCAATTCTAAAGTTAATTCATTATCAGCTAGCAAGATCATAATTTTGGTACCCATTGTAATGTGGGTATCAAAATTTTGTATGCACACAAGAAAGTTAAAAAGTCACAGAACACATTCTAGTATACCATTTTTTTTTAATATACAAGAACACATTCTAAAACCATTTCATTTACGCAAATCTAGGACAAAAAATAGTATCAGAATACCAAAAATTTTGAATATATAAGGGTAATAGGTACCAAAATTCTGGATGAGATACCAAAATTTTCGAATATATAAGGGTAATAGGTACCAAAATTCTGGATGAGGTACCAAAATTTTCGAATATATAAGGGTAATAGGTACCAAAATTCTGGATGAGATACCAAAATTTCAAATAAGATCATAAAAGTCTCACCTCTAGATAGGAGTTCGGAGTATAGGATACCAAAATTTTAATAGCTTAGATACCATTCATTAAAGCCTTAGAACGCAACCTCTGATAGTGCTGAGAGACGTAAAACCCTTTTATATGATCAGAACATCGACCAGAAGCTGATCTATTAAGTTTACCACATTCACTATAAGGAGTAAGTTGCTTATTAGCTAACTTAATAACATATTTCCAATAAATAGAACATCCTTATTCATGCATACAAGATCGACCACAAATTTTACTAGAGAAGTGTATAAAGGGTAAATATATTCACCATACATAATGTAATTATTTTTTATATATTAAAATAACTAATTAAAATAAAAAGTTTATATAAGTATCATATAATAAATCAAGCACTTTTACAATGAGTACACAAATTCAATTAGTCGAAACAAAGCCCACATACCAGGAAGTTGAGCAGGCTTTAATTAATATACTCAAAGCAGGAGTCTTATGTGATAAACCTAGAGATAGTAAGTTCATGCAGAGATATAAAAAATGAATCCTAAATATCCGTCAAGCAGAGGAGCCAGATGAGAATATATTAGAAAATGCCAAAAGACTGTTTCCAACTAAGAATAAGTATCAGCAAGTTATGTATGACTACAAATCTTGGTATGAAAAGGAACCTAAGATCCTTAATGCTATGATGGAACTATATAAGTTATACTACAAATTGGTTAAGGATAGCTTTATTACAGAAACAGAAGCAGAAGAAATAGTTGATGACATTCTTAATTCGTAAGCACCCACTGGGAAGGCAATTCTGTATCAAAGGAATAACCATCAATTCTTCTTGAACAAAAGATCTTTTAGGACGTTTGAGAATATAATCATCATTATCAATTAACCCAAAGGGAACTTCTTCCAGCCAGTATAAGACCGGTTGATTTTTTTGTACCATAGATTGACGGATATGATAAATATGCGAGGACCAATTCAAATCACCAGCTCTTCGCCTTCCTCCTTCCTGATCATTAGGATATAGTAAATATCTAACAAGCACGTCACTAGAAAGCTTCTCTTCATCAAAGCCTACAGGACCATTTCAAGGATAAGAAGGATTAGCAATAATGTTTTCTTTTTCTATTACTACAAAAGGAGCTATACTGATTTGCTGGGTTAAGGAATTGTTAATGTCTTTAACAATTAATTGAAGATTTTTTACCCAAACTCGAGACCTTTCAGTAATAGGAAGTAATTAATCAGATGCATCTTGAGAAAAACTACATCTCTCCCATAAGGTCCTATTATATTTTTCAACAATGCCCATAGTATTTTTATTTTCAGCCTTCTGAATCTTTACGCCATGTTCTCTCATTAATTTCTCACAATCACCCCTAAACTCTGGACCCTTATCTGTTAAAAATATTTCTGGCCAAATAAGAGAACACTCAGGATCATTATAGATTTTTTCAAGAGCACGAGCAATAGTCTTTGAAGTTAAGATTCCCTGTCTATTCTTGACACTATATGCACCAATAGGGATAGAAACTTTATATCTCGAAGCCACGTCTACTACATTAAGGCAAAAAAGATAAGTAATCTGACCTATCTTATCATAAGGCATGTAAAGAATATCTGCCTGATGTACTTCATTGGGGTAGTAATAGAGCTAAAACTTACTCGTGGAATATACTTTGGCCGTGATCTATGAATCTGATATATAGCTTGCCTTTCAAGCCAATCTCTCACTTCGTTTAAACTAAAATTATACCCAGCTTTTTTAAAAACTTCGTGTAATTTTTTAGCAGTTCTCTGATATCCAACAGGTTGATAATAAATCTTCTGTAATGCAATAGAAATA
>CAJVPQ010002256.1:0-14481 GCA_910591825.1 Funneliformis caledonium
AAAAAAAAAATTTTGAATTTACTTACTTGTAGCCGGAGTTAGAGGCGGTCGGATACTTATGACCGCTACTGTATTATCGTATTGATAAAGATAACATTGAATATCTCATTAGAGTTACAGAATGTGAGAAATATAAGGCTAATTCATGATCTGTAAAATCAATCTGTGAGCGTCTTGGAATATAAATTCTTACATCTCTAGCAGTGAAATTGGCCAAAGGTGTATCACCAGTGACATCTATAAATTTTATTTTTTTGCGAAATGAGTAGCTATATAATCTGCATACATGATCGCCTAGTATATCTAATTGGTCGAAGGCGCTATGTATCACCTGCCGAATTTTTCAGATCAGTCCTTGACCCAGATACCAAATATTATCTTAATAAAATAATATATTGTCCAGCCACAATGCATGTATGCATGCATGACACAATAAACACGTTTTGCGATCCTCGTTAAAGTGTATATGATGTAATAAGTGATACACTGCAAATCATCTGTAGCTCTGTGTGACTGCTTGTGTGATGCCCCTTGATCTATCAATCTGCGTGGTGAGATTACATCTCTTCCTGAAAAAAAAAATAATTTTTGAAGGAGCGGTAGAATAGTATTTATTGGGTATATGTTTTGGAATTATAGGATATTTCTACTACCCTCCTACCAGAGCATATTTAGCCAAAGGCGCAGAGCATATAATGTTACTAGGCCTTTATTACTGAGCAGTCGGGCAAGTAAAATAAAAAAAGTATGTATATGCATATTCCCCAACGCCATTGTAAATGTTGAGATCTTCAATGCACATTCCACATGCTCTTATTCTCTAACACAAAATTTTGGCGTAAAGTGCCTTGCATTATTCTCCTTTCTCTTTCCCAACATGAATGCGAGTTAAAGAGGACGTGAATGTAGATTTAAAAAGGTAGGTATGCAGAATTTTAGTCTTTCCTCACTTTATAGTGATTTTATCTCTTCTTGCGTTATTACAAAATACTAATTACTAAAATATGTCTAACTCAATTGCCTCAACTGAAATTTTTACCCCCTTATATGATTTTTTAAAAACTGCTTCTTTGGAAAAAATTACTATTTCTAGAATATTCACTCAGCAATGGAAGCTATTCAAGATTCAATCTAAAGAAGAAGACTGCGAGTGTCTTATTAATATATTAAGAAGCGTTGAAAATGAAATCGTCAATACTGAACGTAAGGAACATATTCGATTGTTACAAAATATTAACAGGGTAAGTAACGCAGTTTATTATTGTTATTGATACTATTGTTAAAAAAGTAATGAATATGGGCTGTTTGCATTAATGAGTATAATGCGATTGAATTAAGCAATTATATATATACTAATAAGGGTTCTTTTTCATTGTACTTATATTGATGATCATAGACAGTAAAAAAATGCTGGCAACTACTGATTAGGTGGGAGGTCCTCTTACTTGCGCAAGAATGATATTTTGTGAATATATTAACCTGTCTCTATTTTAGATTTATTATTCTCGTGACGAGCTCGTATCATTGGTAGATGCAGGTGAATTACAGGAAAATTTTAAAGAATATATAAACTGGAGGAATACGGCTTCTAATAATATAGCTATTTTAAAAAGCACTATTAAAAATGAGAGAACGCCAGCCTACGACCATATATTTACAAAGATTTGTGAAGTTAGAGTTGAGGATTTGTCGCAAGACGATCCATTATGTAATAGTGTAATTGATCTTAGTTCGGATAAATACCAACTCTCAGAAAATAATCATATCGATCTTATGGTATGAAATGAATTAATTTTATTATTAATCGAAGATATGTACTAACTGCTTTCTATATTTTTTCTAGGGAGAAAAAACTGGTATAAAAGAGTTGTCCAAAAGTTCTGAAATAAAAAATCTATGTGCTAATTTTGTATTAAAAAGGAAAGAAGTATATTGACTATGCAAATTTGTCCTATCATCGTCAGAAACGGTATCACATGACCAGTGGGTCGAAGAAGAACATAAAAAAGAACGTGTAGCTAGAGGAATTACCAACGTGCTTTTACAAGAGATAAAGTTAAATGCATTTCATAAGGTTTCTAATGGCTCTGAAAATTCTCTCGTAGAAATTATAGCTCGACTAATGGATATCGCTATGTACCGTTTGCCTGTAGAGTATGAGATTGAGGTTACAAGAGCTGAACGACAGAGTATGGCTAGTAAAAATCGTAAAGTTTAACAACAAAAAGAGTCAAGAGGGATAAACCAGATCTTATGATTCATGTATTTTTTCGCAATAAATGGGAAGAAATTGTATATGTTGAGAGTGGGAAATGGAATTATAATGATGAAAAAATTCATAGCGATCATAATAAATTGGTGCAACTTTGTATAGATGGTACTGATGAGCTTTTAAAAATATGTGAAAGAGAACCTCTTAATAGAAATTATATAGGGTTTGGTGTCAATATCGCAGGTGAATGTATTGAAATACATGGATTGGTACGTGAAAAAGGTGTTAAGTACTACTTTCCGGTTTCGAGAGCAAAAATACCCTTTTGCAAAGAATCAGCAGAAGAAGTGGAAGAATTTATCTATACCTTATTGACTTTACGAGTAAGATTTTTTTATGGGGTAAAGAAAGTATTTTTCAAAATTTATTAAGACGAGCTGATACTAACTACAGGTTTTTTTTAGAATGGGATTATTGTAAATATACAGGGAATTGCCAGTTGTTTACAAAAAAGATCTAGAAAAAATAGTGAGAGAAGTCCAACATCACGCAAAGGTGAAAGACTAAGTAAGAAAAAAAGCGCGAACTTCTAGAATGTATTTATATATCTTTTATCCTGTAATTTTATTATATTTTTTTCTGTATCAATAAACTTGACCTTGATGGTCGATTTCAAAAAATACATTAATATTTATTTCATGTGGGTGGGGTGGATGTGTAAAATTTCTTGACAAATTTGCGGAACCGCGCGATCTCGAAAAACATGTAATTTTTTACTTTTGAATGCATACTAATACTACATTACAAAAGCATGCTATCTGAAATAGATTCATTAAGGCAACATATTGCTGAGCTCAAGGCTGAGAACAATAAAATTAAGGCCGAGAATGATGAGCTTAAGGTCAGAGTTGCAAAATTGGAAGATATGCAAACACAGAACGAATTAATAAAAAACTTGTTATCTGTATCATGAAAAACATGATCATGTACGAAATTTCAATTTTAGCCGGAACACCCTGCTGATTTTTTCTTGTTGACTAATGATCGGGTGTCATGTGCATATTTGATCAGAGCTGTCTAGCAGATCTTTCGCGACATTGACGCGTAAATTTCTAAAAGCTTTTAACACTATGATCCTGGATCTATCTTTTTAGAATTTCATGAAATTCCATTTTTTGTGCAATGTATAAATATATAATGGAGTTTAACCAAGCATATTCTGACTTATTAGCGAAATTACCAGCTTCCCTAATAAATGAGGCATGGATACATCTTATATCACAGAAGCGTAATACATTATCTGAGAAAGAGGTCAGCGAAATTAATCCAATTGTAAAATCATTTTTAAAACATGAAGCTATTAGATATCAGAAAAGATTAATATGCCAAAGACGAACTCAAAGTTGGCCAGAGAGCCCAACATCATTCAAAAAAATACCATGTATATTTGTCACAGATAATGGATCCCAAACTGATAATATCACTTTGCCAGAGACGCTAAAGCATGATCATGAAGAAGAGAATAATCGTTGGGTGATGAATAAGCTTAAAGTGCTATCTCAGTATCTGTTTGATTATAATAAAAGAACTTTTGAGAAATTCATGCAAGACATAGAAAAGGAATATAGAGAGCAGATTACTGCAAATAAAAGATTACGATGTGAAGTTGAGGATCTGAAGATGTAGGTGCAGAATGCGAAAAAAGAGCTGGCGTCTATGAAGTCAGATTCTAGTTATTAGTTAGGGTACTTTTTTCCAAAATTTAGTCCCAGCCGACGCGTATCCTGTGTGGATGCTCTCAAAGTACAGTTAGATCAAAAACAATGAATTTTTGCTCACATAAATGCTTGTCAATAATTTTAATTACACTACGCCAGTCATTAGCATATTGACGCACAATTCTGACTAGCTCATCTGTAGTGCATAACCTGTTAAATAGGCAGACGTGTGTGAGATTTTTTCGTATTATTTTTGAACAGTCAAAGTAACTCTGAGATACATATATCGAGCTGATATTGTAGTGGCGCCCTCAACAAAATAAGGGATGATCTTCTCCTGCACTTTTTTCAGGTTAGCGCATACATCTTTGAATATGGCTACTGTACCTCTATCTGGAGAAAACGAATCCACCTTAGGGATTTATTTTATCAGGCTTCAAAGCTCAGAATGTAATATTTTCATGATAGGGCTTTGGACTATTTGCAATTATTTGATATGCTGATTTGAGGTACATATATTTCGGCTCCTTAAGATTGTGGCCAATTAATAGCAAATCATCATTTTTGATATAACGCGTCCCTCCTTCCTTCCTATTAAACATTTGATAAAGCTTATTTCCAAGCATGAGATTGAGAATCTCATTAGTCTTCCCTGAATTAGTACGGTCAGAGATTAGTAAAGTGAAAGTCCATTGGGGAACACTCGAATGTCCATTATATTTTTTGGCATCCTTAATCTCATTAATATGGTATACAAGCCTATCAACTGGTTCAAGCTTTTTTATTTTCATGTTGAACTATTTCTAATGATATTCTAAAATAATCTTGCAAATTTGTGGGACCGCGCGATCTCAGAAAATGCCAAGAAAATAATTCTATCTGACCTAACTGGAAGAACTATTCAAGAACCCTTTCTCGATTAGTGTATGTCTAATATACAGATATAAATCCGCTGTATGAGATACTTCAATAAGGCATATACCTTGTTCCTTGCATATATCTCACTTCTTTTAATCGCGCATTTTCTGTTCATCTAAATCTATCTGGCCTCTCCTATGAAACATTGAATTAAGACTATAGTGTTGCTTGCCATAAAATTCGAATCCTAGTCGCAACTCTTCGTTATATCCATCGAGTTGCATCTCATCCAAAAAATTTGGCCTACATGATGGGAATTTCTTTCCTAACAGATCCTCAAAAATATATCAGCATTGGTGTTCACCGCTTCTATGGTGGCAAAGAGGACACCATTCGAATTTTTTCATGATATATTTTAGTGGATACTCCTATTGATGCACACCATTTTCACAGGACTAAAGATATACATTATGTCTATTTATTCACCCAGTTTTTCTAAGGCATTGATCACCACGTTTTTCAGCATATTGATTGGCTTCAATTAAATTATCATTAACAACTTGAACATAATGGACGAATTCAGTAGGATGGTATTTTCGCATAAATCCATCAGGTGGATACTTGATTTTATCGGGTTCCTCAATCACTTAGAGCTCCTCATATTTAAAGGGTCGTTTAGGGTTCCGTCCCATCAAATGAGCAGTTAATCCAATGGGTTCATCCTCAAGATAATATAAGACCGGTTGTGGTGGATTCCTTCCAATAATGACTCTTTTGATCTTATAAACACGTAACAACCAGTATGGATCAGTTGCCCGATACTTGTGATTACCTTCCAGCTTATCAGGTTTCAATAGATATCTAACCGCTGTACCCTTTTTTAACTTTATCTTTTCATATTGCTCAATTGCCCGCTTAGCTTTACTAGAGGATTTCGATTCAACTTCATCCAAAGTTATAGCACGAATTAGTGACATTCCGATAAGACGAGTTCTGCTATTATTCATAAAATCGATATACTTTTGAAGGATTTTATTCCAGAGCCTTGAACGTTCTCCTTCAGCTAATCGCCCTTCTATAGCGTATTGAACCTTATATATTAGTTTTGCTAAATTTTTCTTGAATGCTTTAATAAAAGCCAAGCTTTCGAAACTATAAAGATCGACAACATGTATAGTGACATTGTATTGTTGCATCCCTCATGAAAATGCGTCTCGGAACGAAGCATCACCATCAGTCATTAACAATGTTGGCCATATGAGAGGATTAGATGGATCCTCATATATTTCTTTGATTGCGATCCAAATTTCTAAACTATTTCTCGATGTTAATGAACGTCCAGCCTTAAAACGTATTGCTACATCTATGACTAGAAAGCTACAAATAAATACCCTTCTACCATCCTGGTCATCGTGAGTATAGAGCAAAATATCGCACTGGTGAACTTTATTTGGGATTTTAATTTTTGAGAAACTTGTCTCAGCTTTATATGGCAATGGCTGTTGATAGATTTGATAGTTATATTGGTGTTTTAACCATTTTGCAATATCCTGTAATCGAAAAGAATATCCTTTTTCCTGACATGCTTTATGTAATTTTTTTACATTAAGATGAAAACTAGGTATATTATAAAACAAAAGTCTACAGACTATACGGAGCTCATCATACGGATCTATCACAATTTGGGGTTGACTCATTCTTAAGACAGGAATATTATGATAGTACTATAAATCAGGGCTGAATAATAGCATGTGTGATTCAGCATATTCACAGCTTTTAGATATGAATCAGGAGCTTCGTAGTGAACTTCGAGATGAAATTTCTATTAATAAAAGTAACAAGAAAAAAATTCGATCCCTTGTAAAGGAGCTTGAGCAATATTATAGAACTATCTCTTTTCAGAATAATAGTATTATATCCCACGAGAAAGAAATAGAGAAACTTAAATCAGAAATATCTGATTTGTGGAAACAGCTTAGGATCTTGCAACAAGATAAAAAATTCAAAAATGAGGTTGGGTCTATTCAAGATGGCCAAATCATAGAGCTCGAAAATAAGGTTGGGAATCTTAAAGTAAGAATCTGAATTCTCCTAGATAAAAAAATCCCAATAAATGCTTTAGATATGGCAACAGCAGATCTTATTGGGAATATTAACAGAGGATTAGATCGAATTGAGAATCATATTAGAGGTGTTGGTACACCGCTACAAAATCCTTTTAATATTTTAGATGGTATTAGAAGCTCATTAAATACTATTCGGATTACTTTGCAAAATATTACAGCTGAGCATGATCAATACCAAAATATATTAAATGATGAGAATAGATAGGTACGGGATCTTAGGAATCAGCTAAGGGATAGTAGAAATTAAAATTTACGATTATAATTGTTGTTAGATGATTCTCAAGATGAATTATAAAGAGTCATACAAATGCATACAAATGCCTTAAATAATGAAATTGAAGCACATAGGGAGTATTGGCAATTGGCACAAGATAGGCAGGCTGAATTAATTAATACTCAAAGAGAGCGGGATGAGCATAGGAGGATTGTACATAGATTAACTGTACGTTATAATAATGATACTGAAAGATGGAGAAGACAGCATACATGCGCTGTTCAGCAGGCTCAAAGGTGGAATAGGGAATGTAGAAATAAAAAAGGAGAACACCAGAAATGGCATAACATTGCCCAAAGATTGGAAGGCGCTATGATCAACAATAATGCTAGAAGGCAAGCTCGTATTAATGAATTAGTACATGAGAAGTTCGCTCTTCAGATAATAAATCGAAAGTGTAAAGCTGAGGCTGACTTGGTAGAATTTAACCGGGCATGGGTATTTAATCAGTATCAAAAATGGAAGGCCAGGGAAATAAATTCACGGCAAATTATAATTAATTTACAAAATAATCCGCTATTAGGAAATATGGCAAAGGCTAGACGTCAACCATTATATGACTTGATAGGAACTATTTTACTAAACATGAAGTATATACTGGGCAAGAACCTCCTAATGATTACTTAGATAGAATCTGGAATTCTATATCTCATTTAGAACCAAATATGACAGCACTTGAAAATGCCAATGCAAATGATTTTAATGATGCGATTAAATGTGGTCTTTTAAAAACCAAGTTAGAAGGAAAATATATACCAGTTTTAGCAAACGATCCCTATATTATTAATCCTGTAACTGCTATTAATTCTCCAGCTATATTAAGAGCATGGATGAATGCAAAATATCAGCGTGAAACAGTAGGTAGCCAACAAGTGGCCATTCAGAGATTAACTCAAGAAAGATTTTTACCTACAGATAGTCCAGATACATATGAAATCAAGATTCGACCATTATTATTGGGTATAGCAGATAATGATGTACGAGTTTTAGGATTTCTTAAAAGTCACTTATCGGGTGATCTATTTACATGGATGAGAATTGCAAATCTAGGAGGTATTGATGCATTTTTTGCTGAATTAAAAAATATGTGGTTGGAGCGTCCTCCCAATTTAAATGGGAAACAAACTTCTTAGAATAATTCATCAGCTGAGATTGAAAAGTTAAATTCCCAAATAGCTTTTCTACAAGCATAACTAGCACAACCGACTCAACTGTACCCCCAGAATAATGAAACCTCAGCCAATTTTGAAAAGTTAAATTCCAAAGTAGCTTCTTTGGAGGCACAGTTAGCAGAATCAATGCAGGTGCATTCTAAACTTGCCCAACGTTTACAGCTACCAGAAAATGTAGTTAATTCAAATAATGCTTCAATCTTTGATAGTTATATTAATCAAGAATTGAAAAAAAAATTAGGAGTGATCGAAATTAATTTAGCCAAACTTACCAAACTCGTAAGAGAAGATACCAAATCAGCCCAGTATCAGTGTTCAAAATTCTCAGACTATAATAATGGAGGATTGGAAAAAAGATTAGAACGAATTGAAGCCCACTTAGCCAAATTTGATAGAAATAATACCAGAGGTGCCAAAACACCTCAGCGTCAACGCTTAGAGTCCTCACCTTTTGGAGGATTAGAAAAAAAATTAGGACAAATCGAAGCCTTAATAACTAAACTCGTCAAAGAATCCAAATCCAGAAGTGGTCGACTTCATATGACTACAGTAGATGAACAATCTGATCCCATTTTTTCTGATGATAATACATCAAAACCTGAGGATAATGATTATAACTCTGATAATTCGTCAGCCAGTTCAGATTCCGGAAATCGTGATATGAATATTTATATAAGTCATGGAAAAAAAAAGTGAATTACGCTGAGCAACGTGAGTATCCCGATAAATCCTCAAAGTCTAAGATCTCTAATAAATCTGAGCTTCGTAAGGTAAAGCAAGACAATAATTCGTCTTCCGCCCATAATGCCTCATCAGATAAAGATAGTCATAGTAAGCGTGAGTCTTTAGAAGAAACTATTCACAAAATCATTCGGATTGAATTTGAGAATTATCTCCCATACATAATTAAGCAGGCTAAAAAGTGTGTACCTGCTTTAGCTTATGATTCAGATGAAGAGGATATTTTGGATGGTCCCATAAAGATAGATTTCGTCAAAAAGAAGGAACCTACTACAAGTATTGCGTCTATAAAATGCAAGATTAAGCGTCTTAAAATCCCAGCTATGGCACTGGACTTCTGTGCCGAACTTCCTATTATAACACCTAATATTGTTGAGCGCGTAGAATATGAAATCGACGAATCCATAAAACATGATCTTAGTGGTATTGCTACTGTGCCGGTTGAATCTATTGGAGTCGTCCACAATTTACCGATAACTTTAGCTCCTGAATTTACTATATATGAAGATTTTATAGTTGTAAAATACTCTAAGCCAATGCTAATTTTTTCGAACCCTCTTCTTAAGAAATATAAATGTGCAATTGACTGGGACAAAGATGAATTAAAGATTTCTCATAACGGCAAGGATTTAATTATTCCAGTCATCATGCACAAAGTCAAGAACAAACTCGAGGTGAATTGCACGAACATTATTCTCGAATATGATGAATCCTTGACCCTGGACTGTATTTCACAGGATTTAAGCGAAGATAGCACATTAAAAAAAAAGTGAGTTATAAGGAGCTTGAAAGAATGTTATATAACACTCTTAAGTCTAAAGAAAATCTCAATAAATTATGTGAGGAGTTGTTATTACGCTATAATGAACTAAATGAAAAATATCTTTTACATGATTAGTATCCTATTCATTTCTTCTGTGATTTTTTCGCCTCTCTTATCTTCTTTCTCACAAAATGCTTCTAATTCCTCATTGCTTATATTTAAACTTTTTGAGCTTATTGAAGCTAGTGGTGTCTGAATAATAGGTAACTCAGAAATACGAACGGATTTAGACTTAGTTTTTTTTCCTCCAAACTTTTTTACCTTACTTCCAGAAATAACATTACATTTCACAGGATCTGCTTGCTGAGGCGAACCAGGTTCTTCCGAAAATTGATTTATATCTTTAGGATCTATTTGTAGATGGGTTCCTCTCCATATTTGATATACCCGTCGTGATGATATTTTGTACTTGTTAGCCATAGCTTCTGATGCTCGCTTCATTGAATTTTTAGCTTTAATAATATCCTGAATATCTTCAGCTGATAGGGAGGTTGCATCTGAATGCAGATACCGAAGCATTTTTTACAGATAGATATAAAAATTCTTTCGAAAAATTATCAGTGTATTTTCGATATAATTTTGATATTCAATCAATTTTTGTTCGATATTATTGATATATTTTCGGTACATTCGGTACATTCGATCCATCTAATATATCTGATATATTCGGTATATTCAGTATATCCAGTACTATTAATATATTTTCGGTAGATTCGGTCCAGAAATTTTTAGACTCATTTTTTTTTATATTAGCAACTAAGCTGAAAAAAAGGCTATAACCAATGTATATACCTTGAAAAATATCAATAATAAAGATAATGATTCCTTTAAGGGGTCGAACAACGACTTGGTGGTGCATATGAGCAAAAGCTTAAAAAAAAATTATATTCCGCTCTTAAATCTAAAGCCGAAATTAATGATCTTAGCGAAAAGCTGGTAGATAAATACAATGAGCGAGAAAGGGAGTTTGAAAATAAAGCTAGCCAATTAAATACGTCCACTACTAAAGTTAGATCCCAACTTATTTCTGAACGAAAGTCTCATTCTGAGAGTCAACATGAGTTTGAAACCAAATATACTGCCGAAATCAAATCGCTCAAATCAAATATTAAAACATTAAAGAGAGAGCTAACTTTGGCCTAGAAAACTTCATCCGTTGACAAGGTCCAGATTCTTTCTCTTGAAATTAAAGTACGCGAATTGGAAGGTAAGTTGGAGGACCTGAAACCAGATCTGATATTTCATTATTCTGATGTAATGGGAGGAATAATAGAAGAGCCAGCTCAAATAAACAGTTCCTCTGGAACTAACTCATCCGATCCCAAAGAGATCGATTCTCTCAAGCTTGAATTAGAACGAGCGAATGAGGACCTTAATTTGAAAAATTATACAATAGAATGTATGGAAAAAGGGATAGAAGTATCAGATAACATATACAAATAGAAGCTGGATATTCAGTCTTCAGAACAATTAAAATTGATGGAGGAAAATAGTTCCCTCAAGGACCAGTTAGTATTAAAGAAAGATAATGAAGTGGATACTCCACCCACCTATGAATGATTCATCGCAACTTGGTTCTGAAGGGACCCCTTCCACTTTTAATCATCCGTCCCATATAATTTCTGTAGGTGGCGCAAAAGCAGTATCTTTACCAGCAACTGCTCCTATCGTCACGAGCCCTTGAGGTCACCTATGTTAATATATTCTATACTTGCCCTAGTACTTATTACGATTATATGCTTCATAGCCAGGAAATGGTAGAATTCGTGGAAAAAAGATGGCCAGCATTTCTCTCACGAAAAATACTCAGATAGGCTGGGAATAATACCTAATCATCTAACGTATAAGAACTGGCGCTAGTGGGACTTCTTCGAATCTTTTTTGAATGCAGGCTAATACTTTTTTTGTTAAATCTTCGGGCAGGTTTATTAAGACTTTTTCTGCGTTGGCCACTGTACATCCATCTAATATGAATGAAGTCACCTTCTTTACCATTATGCCTATAATGTAGCAAAAATCGATAGTCTTCCATGACAATATCCGTCATTTTCTCCTGATTAGCTATTATTTCACAAAATTCCTGTCTATCCTCTTCTGTTATTGGAAGATAGATTTCACTAGGTTTGAAGTCTATTGTACTGGAAAACTTGGTCGCGTAGTTCAACTATTATACCAATAAAGCTTATCTTTAAAATATGTAGATTTTTTTGGCTGATCATAAACCTGTTAACAGTTTTGATATGTGAAAAATAATGATTATCTCCGGGTATATCTGAGGTTGGAATGTATGATCGGAGGCCGGAAGATTAGAGTGATCATCTTAGGCCAGAAGTTTGAAGATAGAAATTGAAGTTAGCCGGTATTATTGCACAAGAAAAAAATGTTATAAATAATATTATTGCAAGTATTTTTAGCTGAAATTGCTACATTCCACTAAGAATACTTAGCAATATAATTCATTTAAGTGCTTTACATTAGCATTTCCAACCCAGTTATATCCTCAAAATGGAAGTACCATAAATTGCTAATGTTATCTATCACTTCTATTTCTGATATATGGGGTAAGGTGGATAGGTCAGCAATTATCTCACTTTTTCGCATGGATGAAACTGGGCTGATTTCTTCTGGAATTGATACATGCTCTTTGTAATGCATATGATAGACCAATTTGTGAAAGAATAA
This sequence comes from Funneliformis caledonium, assembly GCA_910591825.1. Lineage (NCBI taxonomy): Eukaryota > Fungi > Glomeromycota > Glomeromycetes > Glomerales > Glomeraceae > Funneliformis > Funneliformis caledonium. The sequence goes on from CAJVPQ010002256.1 coordinate 12,607, forward strand.
ATTATACTCTTCAATACACTTTGCAAGCTTGCTAGGATATCGAGCAAAATCAGAGCATATTTTTTCCTTCATTTCGTCATCTATTGAGAGGTTTTTATCTTTTGAAATTTTCCTAGCGCATTTCATAAATTTCTCTCATAATATTTCGACAGAGTTGCTTGCTATGAAAATCTCGTAGCTAAGCCATTCACCATGAAATATTTCATATGAGCTACCTATCTTTTGATACAACATTTCTTGCGCTTTTTTGACTGCACTTTTGTAAGCACGCTTATAAGCAATCCCACGGGATATCATCATCTTGAAAGTAATATCATTTACTATTATATTCTCTTTTACAAAGCCCTCAAGCCACGACTTGGCCTTGTTTTGAGCATAATCATCAATCTGCTTATATTTCTCGTCTGGGTCTTCGATCCGCATGATTCTACTTAAGGGTGGTGGCTCATACTTCTTGTCATATATAATAAATCGAGCGCAGAGTCCAACAATAGTTTTTTCAAAATAATGGTATAAATCTAGCTCCTTTTCCAACTCCTTCGCCACATCAGCAATTCCATTTTTTCACCTTTAGTTGGCATTAATTTTCTACCATGTAAATCAAAAGTGTTTTCGGGATGAGTCACTACATAATTAAAGCGCTCGCCTGGTACTGGAATCTTACTATCATATTTTTCTCTCATTCAATTTATAAACTGCTGAACGGCTTTGTTATCTACATCGGATTTCCATGTATCAGTCTCTATAAACTGCTCAAAATCCCATTGCTTGGGATTGGTTATGGCATCCCTGAGAACGTCTTCAACAATTTTATGGAGGGAGCGCTCATTATTCACATCCCTAACTTCATTCATAATCCGTTTGCCTATAATCTTAAAAAGCTGGGATTTGCCTTGTTTCACAGTATCAATTCCTCTAATGAAGGGTTTCTTCAGACCAAAGTTTACTATATTTTCATGAGGGGTGCCAAAATATTTTTTCTTCCCAGTGAACACTACTGGAAATAATACTTCTTCATAAGCTATCTTAAGATAATCTGATCTAGTTTTTAGTCTAAGAAAGGTGTTACTTCATTGCGCAATTTCTCCATTACGACCATAGTAATCTTAACCATTTCAGTCCAGTACTCTAGTTTCGAGATTGTGCCTTTCCCGTCATTGTAGGCTAAATCACATACCTCAAAACAAGAATCTGGGCAAGTGAGATATAGGGAATCGGTATCACCATATTTTAACTCAAAACCTTTCTTTTTCACGAATTCTGCAATGAGTTTGATATTTTCTCATCCAGCCGAAGTAACACCTCTGGCGAATTCTATGAACTTGAACGGGAAATCACTATTGCTTATCTCACCATAAAATGAATTCATAAATAATTTAATCGCTTTTTGCTTCAAATTTAAAGAATTATGGTCGAAACAGACAGAATCATATTCTTCATTGAAACTATCATACAACGAACCAATAAAAGGGTTCAGGATATCAGTCATTTCAGTATGCTTCTTCTTATCTATTATCGAGAATAAAACATTTTCGATTGCGCTTGCCACTGAGAAAGATCCGCCGATGCTAGTCGAATTCATTCTACTTTTAACTTCTCCCATATAGTCCTTTTTCTTTTCGAGAAGTTTTAGCTGGACCTTTACTCTATTCCACATATTAAGCAAATTTTCTAATATTTTTGGAAACAGACCTTTCTGATCGGATTTATTCTCGTGCCATATGGTCCATGCTCGCACGTCTCAACCATTAAAGCGAAATTCAATATTGTGGAGTACTTTGTTCTCTCTTTTTAGCGCTGTTAAGCCTAAACACTACGTCGTTAGGATAACAAAGCTTATTTGCTAACAGGGAGTTTAAGTTGTAAACTATGAAA
>CAJVPQ010002257.1:0-14477 GCA_910591825.1 Funneliformis caledonium
GTTTATTTTGTGAAGACGAATTGATCTTAATTCCATATTTCTCTTCCAACTCTACCTTATCAACATCATCTAAAAACTCGAAACAAGGACGCTTTTAGGATATGAACTTTGCTAAAGATATAAAATAGCTTTTAAATGTACTTTAAGAACGTCGTTAAATACTTATTATGTGACAAGGCGTATGAATTTTTGTGGAGGATTTTTATCTTATGCTAAACGTCCTTGGTGAAAAGGTATGTTATTTTACATATATTGTTAGCAAACCTGGATTTGTCCTTTGTGTGGGTATAACGGTTCATACTGCCTCGAAGTGTTGCGTCAGACGCCTAACATAAAACTCAAATCCAGTTGTTGGGTTTGTCCTTTGTGTGAGTATGTAACTTTTATATTGCCTCGAAGTGTTGCGTCGTCTGACGCCTAACATAAAACTCTAATCCAGGGTGCATTTAGGATATGACTCAGCACGATCTTTGCTAACGTTATTTTAGATTTCTATTGTTTTAAATGTACTTTAGGCACGCCAGTTTGTTTTTTCTTTATGGAGATTAAAAACCTTACGCTCAACGTCCTTGGTGAAGAGGTATGTATGTATTTCTTTATATATTGCTTTATATATTGTTAGCAAACCTGGATTTGTCTCTTTATGTGAGTATAACGGTTCATACTGCCTCGAAGTGTTGCGGTCGACGCCTAACATAGAATTCGATTCCGGGATGCTTTTAGGAATGATTAGTATGTATAATTGCTAAAATTATTTTATATTTCTATTATTTTTTAAATATTCTTAGATTCAATTTTTTGGAGATTTAAACTTACGCAAACGTCCTCATCGTTGTAGTCGCAGGTAGTATTGATCACAAATCTTTAATGCCAATAAAGAAAAAGAATCTTATTCGATCACAAAGGTTTAGTCGAGATAAAACAAGAGGTTTTTCAACAGTTCCTGTGCTTCAAATTTGTATTATTTTGGAAATTTTGTTCTAATTTAAATAAAAAGCAAAAAAAAATGCATCGTTTCTTTTTTTCATATATTCTACAAAATTAAACTTGTTAAACCGTCGAATTTTATAAAATTTCGCAAAGTTGTTATCGAAACCGTCGAAACTTTCGAGACCCAAAACCCATCGAAACTGTCGAAATAATTTCTGAAAAGTTTCGACTTTTGACAAAATGGGATTAGGGTTTTGCCCCGCAATTATATTACTTCCTGGTATAGGATGAAATATTTGAATCTTATAATTTGTAATTAGATTTTACGAGAGAGTTAACCAAGTACACCACATAATAATTCTCGACAGATCTACATTTTAGAACTTTTATAATTCTATAAATAGATGGAATACATTTTTTATAAAATTTTATTTAATAATAAATAAATCAATTACAAGTAAAAATGAAAATACAATTTGTACATAATTTATAAAAAGTGTAGGCATATGATAAATTAAAGATCAGAAATTTTTATAATTAAATCACTATACTTGTTCATCGTTACAAAAGGTTGAATTTCATCAAACAACTTCTCAAAGTTATTATGTTCGTCATTATTAGGATCAAAGGAACTAATTTGATAGGCAAAATTCTTCACCCTTTGATTCTTCACAAATTCTTTTAAACGGCTAAAGGTAAGATCAACATTTTTGACATTAAAATTTTTAACTAACAAGTAGGATAATTTAATGTGTTTACAATTGTTCAAAAAGATTTTCAGATCATTTGGATCAATAAAAAGGCATAAATCTAAATATCTTAAGGAATTCGGTAAAAGTTGACCCAATTGTTTTAAAAGGGGTAAATTTTCAAAATACATGGGATATTCAAGAGAGAGATATTTAATGTTGACACGAGTGATTAATTTAAATAATTGTTGTGTATCATCTTCATGAATCCAAGATAAGTAAAGTAATTTGATTTCAAAACAATAATTAATAATACTATCAAAAGCCTTTTCCCTTTCATTATGTTCAAAAAGCATTAAATCTAAATGTTGAAGGTTAAGACCAACTTTTTGAAGTAACAAATTAATTCCTGACGTTCGACCGTGTACTCTTAAAGTTTTGATCTTTAACGGATTAGGATGAACAAGTAATGATTGAAAGTCATGAACGGTCAACCCTCTACAGTGAAAGAAGTGAAGAGATTTAAGTTGTGAGAGGTATAGAATTCCGACAAGTGATGAGATGTTTGTAAAGTTACAAATATTAAACTCGATTGAAGTTAAAGTTTGAGGGTAGGACTTGAAAGCATTCATTAAATTAACGTTATACTTAAGATTTTCAAATGAAAGGGAGGATAATCGATTCTGTGATCGTATTACGTTTGATATGTTTATTGACATACCATTAAAAAATACGTTCATTTGTCTAATCGAAGAAGATATTGATGGTAAAGATGTTAAGAAAGATTCACTTGAAACATTTGAAACATCCAATGTGATAACTCTCAAATCCGATGTAATTTTTGGATTGTTTAAAATTAATTTCTGCATTTCAGGTAGAAAATTTATCCCGTTAGAGCTTAATAACCTTAAATTATTTAAAGATGCTTCACTATTTATAAACAATTTGAATAATAAAACACAAATAGAATTTATTATTTCTATTGAATTGGGCAAATCCTTTTTTATGTCAAATCCTATATCTTCAATCGTTTTTGGAAAGAATATTTTCCTGCTTGGATTACCTCGAATTGGTTCGGAGTCAGCGGTGGAAGGTAAAGAATCGAGATGATTGATCCAATTGACTACATGCATCTCGAATCGAAATATATTAAATGTTTTTATAAGACTTGGGTAATTAAATAAAGGTTTATTTTGTGAAGACGAATTGATCTTAATTCCATATTTCTCTTCCAACTCTACCTTATCAACATCATCTAAAAACGAGAAATAAATATCAAGGAAATTATAATGATGACCTCTGCAAATGACAAAAGGATCTTCCCAAAGTATAGGGATTGTGATCTGACATAAATGTCGATTGACTAAGATACAAGAATAAAGTGATTTTAAATCATTCCGTAAATATTGTATAATTTGATTGGTTACTTCTGGTAAATTTCCAAGGAATAATTTTGTACACGCCATAGCAAAAGAAAAAAAAATGTCGATTAAAAAAAAAAAAAAATTATTTAAGCACTATATGGGGGTTTGAGATGATCAGCACATAATCTGATCATAGAGTGCATTGTACGCCGCGGTTAAAACTAAAAAGGTTACCGCGTAAATTCGGTTTTGCTAAGTTACGGTTACTAAAAAAAAAACCAAAAATGGGCGTTTGTCAATCTAAAATATTTGATCGGAAACTTTCATTGGTTTAAGAATAGTCATGTGATAAATAGATAGAAATCTTTTATTTTCTTTGGATTCGAATTGTTCGGCTTCATTAAAGTATTCGTGATAACACCCAAAATTATTTATATGTATAAAAAAACTGTGCAAAGATTTCTCGCGGGAAATTATATAATAAAATACTGTGGAAACCGAACCAAAACATTTCCAAATTTGGTTTAATTATATTGTTGATCACATTTAAATGTTTTCTGTGCTTCATAAACTTGTTTATAACACAGGTTTATATAAAAAACAGAGTTGCTTTTTTTCGGTATCAAATATGCCATAATATAAAATCATTATAGATTTAATTTCTTTTCTGTACTCTCTCAGAAGAATTTAGAATCTTGTTTTTTTTGTGAGTTGGCAAACAGTAAGTAATTTAATAAAGTTGGGTTGTTATTAGAAATGTTCAATTATATTCTATACAATTATTAAATAAAAAGATAATTAAATTTGAGCTATTTTTCAATTATTATCGAATAAAAATGTTCAAATTTAATATATAAACTTTCTGATTTCATTGAATTATGTTATTTCTATGTTTTTAAATTTTTCCAATTGGAAAAAAGAAATAAATAAATTTTCCTTAATATGACATAGCATATCATTTGTTTATTTTTTTCTTGACAATTTCAACTGCTTCTTTAAACTTCTTTCCTTTTGATTTTTGACTGTTTATTAAAAAATTCTTTCATCCGAATTTGAGAATGATTAATCGACTAACAATTAGGACCGAAAATAAGACCAAGGTAATTATCAATGTCTACAACGATTTGACACCTGTTGTCAGCTGGGTGAGATCCGTTCATCCTCATTAATTAGAAAATTAAAATTAAAATTTCAATTTATTAATCCTTAACGTTAGCACGCAATATAATGGAAATAGGTTTTAGTTAATCTTAAATAATAATTTTTATAATTTGCAAAACGAATTAACGATTAATCAGAAATCAAATATTAAACAAACATTTTATATTATGGAATATGCATCTCATGACTTTGGGAATTGGCACGAAATTTTTTGTAATAAACCTAATCACGATCAAAAAAAAAAACTAGTAATTCAACCCAAGTCTCCAAGATACATTTTGGTCGTGAATCAAGTGAAAGCAACATTAAGGATCATTGACATTTACAGACTTATGTTTTGGTGTTAAATTATGAATCATAGCAACTGGATTGTAGTGATGTATACATTTTCCTGTTGTTAAGAATTTGGACGAGAATTCTAAGATTTATACAACTTTACAGGAAAAATAATCATCATGGTAATCATTTAGGATATATTTATTGTTTTAGCATAATACATACATATATATATATAAAAAAAAATGATAATAAAAATTTTAAAAATTTATTCCTAAAAATTATATTTAAAACTAAATGTATCTATCAACTTTAACACCATTTAAAAATTGTATAGCCCTAGGTTGATTTTTCAGAGCGGCCATCTTCAAATATTGCAAACCTTTTTCTTTATCTCTATTCAACCCAACCATACCAGCATAATACATCCTGCCCAAATTAAATTGAGCTGTAGCATTACCATTTTCAGCCGCTAAAGTTAAATATTGTAAAAAGGCATCAGTATCTTGAATAATTTGTTCATGATAAAGAGAAAAGGCATAACGCAATTGTGAATCTGCGACTTCTTCATCTGCTGCTTCTTTAAAAAATTTCGTTCCTTGTTTGATGTCCTTTTCAACATGATACCCTTCTGTCAAATAATGAGCTTTCCAATATTTTGCGTAATGATTACCTAGCTTTGCGTGTGATTGAAAACATTCCCATGCTGGTTGACGTTCTCCTGATTTGTGCAATTTTATACCTTCTTCGAGCAATAAAACTGGTTCAATCATTGGTAAGAAATCAATTTTAGTATCTGTGACTTCTGGTATAGGATCATCCCCATCTATAATAATATTATTATATGAGTCTCTGGCCTTCTTTTCTATATCTATATAAGGATCTTCTTTGACCGGTTTCTTTTGCAATGGTACTCTATTTATTACTAAGGGATGACTTCGTTGCAAATCATATAGTTGATTAAACAATTCATGAAGCCCTGGTCGAAGTGTTGGATCATCTTGCCATGCTATTGCGAAATATGAATTAAAAATAAATACAAACTTGGAAATTTTGAAGATTTACAAGATTTACAAGTAAAGGTACTTAATCTCACCGGCCCGAATTATTTTTGCGAAACCCTTCTCAACATCAGTCGGCTTCTGACCGAAATCAACGCTCTCTCGTTTACCAGCTTTGACATGATCGATGATATTTGTATAACTCCAATCCCTATATGGGATCACATCAAATGCCAACTCCCATAAAAGCATACCGAAACTAAACAAATGTATGTACGCATATGTAAATTTATGTAAATTTCTTAAATAATGCTTTTAAACAACTTCAAAGGAACGCACCTGAAAATATCACATTTAGATGAAAATTTCACTTTATTACCCTGTCGCAATTTTTCAGGTGCTAGCCAATGAACGACCGCCGTTATATTCTCGACAAAATATCTACTATATTTTGCTGGTCTTCCGAAATTAAAATTTGCAACTTTAGGTTCAAAATTTTTGTTAATCTAGAAATTAGTTTTATTTTTAAAAAAAGAGATGAAGAATTAATATAAAATGTGATTGGTAGAAGTTAAATAAATGAAAAGCATTATTTATTTAAAATATCTTTACTCACCATAATATTTTGACATCTAATCTCTCGATGAAGAATCTGACAACCATGTAAAAATAATAAACCACGACAAATCCCTAAAGAAATGTCCAATTTTGTAGGCCAATCTATAATATAGTTTTCATATAAAGATTGTAAGTCGCCACGTTCAGCCCAGTCAAAAATTAATACTTGACCTTCATCTAAATCTGATAATCCTAAAAAATCTATAATATTCTTCGAATTGTTTAATAAATGTAACATTGCCAATTCATTATGAAACCTTATAGATTGTTCACTATCATAATATTTACATGCTACATCTTTATTTCTTAATGACATTTTATGTATATTGCCTCCTCTATGATTTGAATTACTGTTATAATTCTTTGTATCGAGATCAGTTATTTTATTTGTAATAAATTTTACTGTCTTTGAATCTGATATTTGTGATTTCTTCATGATTATTTCATCAAATACCGGAACAATACTCTTATGTGGTGTCGTAATTCCACCATCAACATTTTCTAAAAACTAGATATTTTCAGAGTAAAATAAAAATTTGAATTAAAAATGATTTAAAATTGATTTCAAAATCTGAAGAAATTGGTTGAAGAAAAAAAAGATTTCAAAGGAAATACCTCGGATAAAGTATCTCCATCAGTTTTAAGAGCTTCTTCATCTCTTAACCCTTGTCCTTTCTCAGAATAAGTCATCTTTAAACGTAAGACCTTTATAATTCCATCATATTCCTGAATGATCTTAGTAAATTGTCCTTTTAAATCCTCAACGCTTTCAAATTTCTTCAATCCATGAAGTTGTGAAATATCCGTTAGAAATTGATGAATTCTTTCCAACAAATCAATGAATTGGTGATAAGACGAATAAATCTCTTCTTGTAAAAAGTATCCAACATTCTCCTCCTTATGTCTTTTCAAAGATTTGATTGCCATTTCAGTACTTTCCACTCTATCAATTAAACAATCACAAATTTTCTTGTTATACTGAACGTTTTCATACAATTCCAAAATACTTTTAGTTAAATAAAAAATTATGGTTATTAAAGCATCAAAATTCCTTGATGATTCGCCTATAACAGCGATATTTCCCATAAGTTGATTCGCTGTATTTAATTTATTTATCAATTCTTCATTGGATTTTTCAATATCGTATAAGCCTCCTTGAAATATAATTTCCTCATGCACATCTATTGGCTTTGATGGAATAGGGCGCCTTATTTCTATCATATCAGATGGTTCCCTTGTAGGTGGAGCGAATCTCAACACAAAATCCATATCCCCTTTCCTTGAACGTCGTTCCATATTTTGATAAAATCTAAAGTACTTTTTTTTTCAAATTTTTTTTTTTTCCTAAAAATAAAGAGTAAATCTTTTTGGGTTAATTTATCGCTATTATTTTTTTTTCCTTTTTTTCCCCCTTTTTTTTTTTTTAAAAAAAAAAAAAAAATATATAATTTGAATCAATTATAATTTCTTCAAAAATGAAGTAGAAATTTCTATTTATAAAATAATTTAAATTACCGTTAAAAGACAATAATTAGAAAAGAAAGAAATGACGTATTAACAATAAAGATGAATTACCTGGAATGATTTCCAATGTATCCGTAATAATCTTATTGTCTACTACAAGAAAACAAAAAAAAAAAAAAAAAAAAAAAAAAAAAAAATTATTCCGGAAAAAAATCTTAAGCCACAAATTAATGTTAATGACAAACAAAAAGAACTTTCAAATTCTTAAATTTATTATTGTTATAAGATTATTATAAACTTTGTCGTACTTGAATTATTTTTAAATACCTCCTTAGTACAAATATGTTAAAGAAAGAAATAATGAATTATTAAATTACAATACAAAATTTCTCAAATTTTATACGAATTCTCCATTAACTAGCCGATTACGGAAATTGATTTTGTAACGCATGCAGCACATGTCACATCATTTTATTTCGGATTCGATTTCTGATTACCTTTTTTGGCAGTAAGAATTTTATAATTTTATAACAAAGAAATTTGGTAAGTTCATTAAACTTTGTTGACCAATCAAATAATCCATATTCTGATCATTTTTTTTTTTTTTTTTTTTTCAAAAAAATTGTCCGACGACGGGAGGGTTTTTTATTTATGAAAATTCATTATCTTACCTGTTGAAAATTTGAAAATGCGGCTTGTTTTTATTACCCTCAAAAATGACGAGAAAATGGACAAATTTATTTCTTATGTAATTAGAGTAAAATTGATAATGAAATTCACGCTTTTAAAATAAAATAATTATATTAGATTCTCTCAATTCAAACTCATTATATTTTGTTAAATTACGAGATGGTATGAGAGGTGACGTTAAATCTTTTAATTGATTGTTAGTTATTTGGAAATTAAAATTTAATCTTAATCAACCATTCATCATCTATCTTAAATGGTTCAAGAGAGGTAATCACAATCAACAGTAGAAAAGAAGAAGCCAAAATTTACACTACATTATGTAATAAAAAAATATGTATTTACTTTTTCTTTTGGAAACTTCCTTGAGAGCAATAGTTTATTTTACTGCTGCGACAATAGTTGCAAGTTTGTAACATCATTAAAAGAGATTGTATTAAAAATTAGGTTTGAAACCTCAACAACTGGAGAGAATATTTGTTTTTTGTTGGATTTTTGTTAGCATGACGATGATTATAAAAATATCTAAAAAATCCGTCGCTTAAATAAATTATGTAATCATTGATTTGAAGGAGAAACTGAGAAATGTTGCATTTTTTTCAATTGTTATATTTCGAAAAAAGCATATATAATTGTAGTTACAAAATATTGCAACTTTCTTGTTATTCAAAATTATTTATTCAATACACACAATCATGTATATAAAATATTCCGAGTGTTTATTAAATAGACTTTTATCAGTTCTTTGTTATTTAAGAAAAATAAAAAATATATTTAAGAACATTCAAAGTTCAGTCTATTAGGACCATGCCTTATCTTTCATAAAAACTCATTGGAAAACGCAAGAAATTATCATTATTTAACTTTCGAAATAAATATAGGCATACATTGGGTTTACACTGATAAATGAAATATATTAATTAACATTTTTACTTTTATACTAATCAAAATTAATTAATAGGAACTACTAACTAGTTATAATGTCGGAAGACATATTGGCCGAAGGAATTATTGACGGATCACATGAACCGATCTTAACCAAATTTATAATTTGATTAAGCACAGAATTTCATTTAAATAAGTTGTGTTTCTGCTTGCATGGAACATTTTTATAAAACTACTTTGTTTAAAGTATTTAACTAAAAGTTCCATTTTCAAATATTCGGATTAAATAAATCCTTCCGCTGAGATACAGAATTTGTCGTCCCTTCAACTTGTAAATCTTACGGTCATTAAGGTAATTATCCTTTGAAATAATATCTTAATATTTCACACATGTTTATTCCTACAAAATCTTCTAACAATATATAACTTTAATAATAAAAGCTGATGATGCCAGATTTACTCAGTTTCATATAATAATCTACGGCCGTTCCATTTATCAAATTTCTACTAAGCGTCCCTGTTATCTTTATATTAAATAATGAAAATTTTAAGATTTTGACTCGCTTATGGTCAGTGGAAAACGAAAAAAACAACACGACGATACAAAAAAATTGGGAAATATGGATTTCCGAGTTTTATTAACGTTACGTTTTTGGATCCTCATGAGAAATTCCTGAAACAACGTTAAATTATTGGCTCTTTTACAACCAAAAGCATTAATGGTTTTCTGTAAAAGGACCAGTTGGTCCCTTTTGACATCGAGGGCATCGATTTTCGTTCGACATTTGAGTGAATATTTTTTGAATACCACTTTGGAAAAAGTTGCATAATTGACAGAATTTTCTATAGGTCAGATCCTCAAATTGTTCACCAATATTAAATCTAGTATCCCTTCCAATTTTTGTTTCATCGAAATGTCGAAACAGTTGAAATTTCTCACATTTTTCCTCTTTAAATGATTCCTCTTTGTAAAGTTGCTATAGATGAAATCGATCGAAAGAAAAGAAAATGAGAACATGACTTCAATGGTAGATCACATGTTATTCAGATAAAGACTGAACTAATTGAGGATGGGGATTTAAACAAAAGGTTGGATTATCGCTATTGATGCTCTCAACAAGATTATCATCTAAACCAATAAACGCGAAAATACAAATAGGCTTTGAAGGTACTCTTTCCTGAAACCACCAAATTGCCAGTACATCTTAATGGAGCTTGGGTTCAAGGCTCAGATCGTGAAAAGCTACTCATAGAAACAAATTAAATGACGGATTTAGATCAACTGACTCAGTTGAAACAGAATATTCTACTTGATTTCATGCCAAAGTTTTATTGCAAGCTTTTAATAGAAGCCGGCAGATTAGACATTGATGATGTGAATATTTTTTCGAGCGTTTTCAAAACAACCTACTGATGAACTTACGCAGATTACTAAATAATTATTGGAAAATAGGCAACGACCTCTTATATCACATCGTTATTAATATCAATGTTTTAAGAACTTATTCTTTTTGCATAAAAAGTTAATAAAGTCAAAGTTGAAACATTTTTACAGTTTATTAGATTAATTATAAACTTATTCACCATTGAGAGAACATTTCATCAAATTTGCAATGAAGGACGACTAGGGAAACTTATTCGGCAATAATCTTAGTTGGAGGTTTAAATGAATCAGAGTATTAACAAAAAAAAAAAGACAAACATAATTCGCCTATTTCCTGTTTGCCAACATTGAATTCAAATTTAACCAGCTTCGTGCAGGTATCTATTGCCACCTTCAGTTTGCTGATATCAAACAAGGAATTCTATTCATCTTTGTGCCTATCGTAGATTTCTCACAAAATTTAATGTCTTTTTGAAAGAGACCTATGTCTTTGAAGATGTTATGCTCTCTAGAGAATCCAATGACACCAATTCTTGTTTCCTAAATAGATATTTAGAAATGAGAATGATTTCAAGATAATCCTCCTTGTTGTCATTCAAAGAAGATAATCAATTTATTCGACCAATAACAACTTTATATTTCGAACCGTATTTGATGGAAACGGAAACACAGATGTCTTACTTCATTCCAGCACGTATCGCGTTTATCGAGTATTTGATTCAATATACAGTCAATGAAACAATATTTAATAAGTACGCCGATTATATTGAGAAATTATAGAAAGAGCTTGAACCACCATCTGACATACTTAATCGAGGCGTTACATTGGTTGATCATTTAGAAAGCATCAAAAGAGTTCCAAACTTCCAATCGCTAGATGTTTGGGTAAACCTTACCAACACACTATAATCACACTCAAGTTATAGGTTGTTTAAAAGAAGTAATCATCCCAAATATAGAGATTCACTGTCTTGTGTAGAAATCTCCGATTAATAATGAATGGAGGAACGGGACAGACTGAAACGTTTAAGCTAAAGTTTTCTTTTATTATAAATGGTGTGAAGTCGATTTATGCTTTCTTCAGCTCTGAATTCTTTCATAGGATATTCACGCAAATCTGATATAGTATGGACTATTTGTTATGAAAACCATACATGTATAGTTTTTAATGTATACATTCCATACATAAATTAAAAAAAAAGCACCATATTATCTGTTCAGGTTTGCGTAATACCTGGCAAATCCGACTAGTTCAACTACGATCATATTCTTGTACTTTTCAAATTGATATTGATCGGCTAATAAAAAACTACCGAAACAGTTATTAGTTTACTTTTTATATAGCAAATGTTACAGGTACTTAAGCATGCCCCTGCGTAGTTTACGCAATCTTTTAGAAAGGGAGAATTTCTAACGCTTCGATCAATCAAGCGTGGCGTTATTATAGACGTGAGGTAGGCATTTTTGAATGGCTATTATATTATCATTCTCTAAATATTCCTGACCAACTTTTTCTGTGGTTATCAAGCTAATTGAGCCAGAGTCTGAATGCATGAATTCCCTGATATTCAAGGTGTACGTCGCTCTACTTTGATTGAATATCACATTTCCTCACAACAGATCCTCACTAATTCTTAATGAAATGTTATGTTCTTCTTACCCATCATATTCAACATATCGAAACTACTAGAAATGCTAGAGAATTTGTTCGAGTTTATATTGGAGCCTCACCTTTTTTGATAAAGACGAATTTATTATTTGAACAGCATTTACATCCGGTAGTTGGTATTGATTATGAATAGTATGAAGTTTATTTTTATTTAAAAAAAAATTGTGCAATTAGGCTGAAACAATATTAGTTAATTTTTATCCTGAATGGATGCTAATTAAGTCGATGTTCAAACCTTGTTCAATTTTTATTACTAGACCCAATTGGAACTTATGCTTGCTGTTATTGCTTACAACAAAGTCTTAACCACACAAGCTGCTCATGTGCCAAACATTCATGGAGGTCTATCATTTGGTGAATCGAATTCAACCTTCTAATGATATAATGTAGCCTTAGTAGAATGTGGTCCACAGAATTGAATCAAAGACTTGCTTATCTGATAATATACAAGCCCACCCGAAAATTCATATTATGGCTTTAAACCTTACAAAGTGCTATTCAATAGAGACAAGTCATTTACTGTTGAATTTTGAGCAATGAGAAAATTAAGACGATTGTGGCACATACATCTTATATGAAATTCTGCAAAATTTAAATCATTAAGATAAGTTTTTTTGGCCAAGCTTACATCTAATGCGTTAATTCTTCAAGGACATTCTTTTGAATGATATCCATGTATAATCTTACTAAATTACTTAGGATTTTCTATAATCAATCAAATCTTCTTTTTGTCATTAGAATTTAGATTTTACTCCTTTATTAGAGAGGCATCTATACGAATCGTTATATGGATTGAATTTCAATTTGGAGAAATGAAATTAATCATTTGGTAAGTTTCATACCCGTTCTTGCACGTCAATTGTAAATTCTTGACATTCTTCTTGTTATTTATTAGAATTTAGGTTTTTCTTGAATTCTCTCCATTTGAAGATTGTCTAACAATTCGTTAAATGTTTGGATTTCAATGATTTATCATTTGCGTCAATGGTTCAAAAACATTCTAGATATTTTTGATTAATACCCATGTGTAATCAGGTAATCAATTTAAAACTCTGATTGTTTTCTTCGACGATAACATTTTATCATAAACCAATACTTTCACATAAATAAGTTAATATTATCATCAAAATTTAGAATTGTAGGTCAACAATGCTCAAAGAAACATAGCTTCACCAAATAAAAAAAAACTGTTAAATCTCTAGTAAAGAAAGTACAACTTGAACAACCTTAATAACCAACTTCTTCAACCACGTTAAAACTACCACGATAATATGGAAATTGAAACAACTTCCATCTCATTAAAATGAGAGAACCCCCGATCTATCGTCTCCTATATGATTGGGAGGTAAAAGGTTGCTGATAACGAAAAGAATTCACCAATAATAAGGATCATGTTAGTTCAGAGATCAATCTGCATGATGTATTTCATGAAAATCATATACATGACATGTTTAAGAGTTTTCTCTTATTTTTTAAAAAGATGGCTCACTCAAATATTTCTTTAACAGCACTATTTCTAATTATAGTTACATCCGGGTACGTTTGTTTTCTTCTTTGTAGAATCTTTCCATGGGCTGGCAGTTCGTCTATAATCAACGCGGCTTCTTTTAAAGATGAATTGATACCGTGATTAGAATTCAATCTTTTAATGTTTGTTTTTTCTTACAATTGCACGAAACATTAATAAATTCTAGCATTTTTAGATCTCCACAATTTAGCACAAATCTATTGTAATCCTACCAATACGGTAAGGGCCTTTTCATTTTCTTCCAATTTCTTTATTCATTTAATTTACGTTTGTATAGTAACACTTCGTCTCCACTTTTGTGTTGATTCTTTAAGAAGTTCTATAAAAATTTATCTTTCATAGATCTTGTAATTCTGGTATCGATAGAATAAGTTATTACGGAGGTTTTTCTAAATTGATGGGTTCTCACACGAATAGATCTTAATATTAAGATCTTAGTAATATTTATATCAAGATCTCATAATAATGACATCAAGATTTATTCAATTTGGGATCAACCCGGAAGTGGTCTTATTTTTATTCTTTTGACATCTGGAGTTTTTTTTTCCATAATATTATTCAATGTTCCTTGATTGTGCATTGCGGATTGTAGGATAAGCTGTGAATAGGATTAGACAAAAGAGATTTAATGATAGTTTTGTTAGTCTTTAGTTTCATCATTAAATTGCTATGCTGATGCAGCATCAGGACTAACTATTAGAGTCTGATCTGTCTGTTTTTTAGACCTATTTTATTTTTTACTTTAAAATTTAGAATAAAATTATTCAAGAAACTTTTGAGTTATTTTTCATTTTATTTTTTTTTTTTAAGAATACTCTTTA
>CAJVPQ010002258.1:0-14477 GCA_910591825.1 Funneliformis caledonium
ATTTCGTTGATTTATTTTTTGTCCTTGTTTGAATCTTTATTCGTTCCTCCCCCTTTTAACACCTTTTTCATTCTATATCTTCTTTTTTGAATTTCTTTCTTTTCTTTCGTTCGTTCTTACCTCTTCCCTTACCTTTTTCTTTTCCTTTTCTCCTTTTTATGAATTTCTTTCTTCATTCGTACTTTCCCTTCCACCTTTTTTTGTTTCATCCTCATCGTTTTTTTTCACTATTTTCCTTTTTGAATTCCTTTTTTTCTATTTCTTTTGTTCGTTCTTCCCCTTCCTAACTTTTTCGTTTTTTATCATTCTTTTTTATTAAGGAAAAAAATTTTTTTAAATAATTAATGTTCACTGGGTTTGAAAAAATGAACATCTTTATATTATCACTGTGGAATTCTTCAGCTCGGGGTGGTCATATTATCAAGTCTCTACTTGAAATTACTAACTGCAGTCTACTGTGATTAAGACGTTAGGATTTGCCTAACACTTAATTTTACTAAATTTATACGTTAGACTTAAACAAATCTATCAAGTATGAAGACTTGAAAGATTATGAACAATTTAATTAAAGAATTCAGATGACGAACTCAATTATAAATAATATGTAGGGATCACGTCAGACTATATGAAGACACGAAGAGGCAGAAAGATATAAGTTTTAAATGATTCCTTTATTAATATTGAAACTTAATTGTTAATCCATAAAAGAGTTACTTTCATTTGCAAAAGAGTTAATTTACAACATAAGCAAAAAGTCTATCTATTTATACAAAATTTCTTTTGATACGACTAATAAATTACTATGCTATAAACTAACTAATTTAGCAAAATAAAATATAAGTAAAATAAATATACTGAAAATAATAATAAAAATAATAACAAAATTCAGAATATTAATAATAAGTATAACACTAAATATTCTTAGACTTCATCTAATTTGTAAAATTAGGATTATCATCAGTATTTGAAAGATCTTTAGAATTACGTAGATCCTCTATATTTTCAGAATTCGCAGAATTCTTAGTATTTTCAGAATTCTAGATTAAAAGATCATTATACTGTGTCATTCACGTGACTTCATTATGACTGGTCAATTGCTCCGTTGATAGCATAGAAGAGGTTAGATCATTAGTTAAAACAAATATAATTTTAAAGCAAGAGTTATTTGGTATAGGAATTAGAGAAATTTTTAATGAAATAGGTATTGCATTTTTTGGAAAAAAACAAAAGATAGAAAAAATTTAATTTTTAAATGGTGTGAAAACTTGATTTTTTGCGAGTTATATGTTTTGGAAAAAAGTATTAAAAAAATAAATAGAGTAGAAACAGAAGTTGCAATTGAAAGAACTCTTTCAGAGATAGAAAAAATAATTAATTATGTATTTGTAGCAAAAATATGCATCAGATAAAAGACTGAAGGTATGAATTTATTATAATTTTAATAATTTTAATTTATATATTTATATATTTATACATTTTAAATTATTATTTTAGAGTTTGATGAAATAATTTGTCTTTGGAGAATTTATCTTGTAAGAAATTAAAAGAATTCTGATAACATTTATGAACCCTTTGCAACTCTAGAGAATTAAGGTCAACCTAATTAATCTTATAGAAGAATAGATTGTAATTTGTTAGTAACTGAAACAAATATATGTAATAATTGTCAAAAATTAAAAAATATGTTAATGAAATTAAAAGTCAGAATCTTGTAAGTATTTTACCTAATAAAGTTGTTCATAACTTCCAAGAAGTTTTAGTTCAAAAAATCCAAATTCAAAGAAAGGTAATTGTTATTTAAATAAAAATATTAAATAAAAAAATTTTAAAAAAATTAATTTATTTTTATTAAAAAAAAAAAAAAAAGAAAATTGCAAATCAAAATCATGTCATATGCATCTTATAAGCTCAGCTTCAAAAAATAGTGGATGAGGAAGAAGAAAAGGTATCAGAGGAGTTAGGCCAAATTGCTCAAAAAGTAGCTAATGAGGTCACGGAAAATAAAATCAATATTTCTCCTCTTAATCCAATTTTTCAAGAACTAATTAGAATTCAAAGTAGAAAAGCAAAAGGAGTAAAATATCATCCAATATAAGTATATGATTATTAAAAAAAAGAAATAAAATAAAATAAGATTAATAAAATCATTTAATTTACCTTTTCTTTTAGGTTTTTACGATAGGCTATTTTCGTTTATAGTCAGGCAGGTCATTCTGCTTATGAAACAATAAAAAGTATTATGCGGTTACCTTCGATATCTATAATAAAAAGCTATATAAATGAAAATCAACAACATTCAGAATGGCAAGATAAAACCGCTTACTATATTCTAAAAAAATGGTAGTAGAAAATATTAGTAATAATGAACGAATTGGATTCTTTTTTTATGATTCCTTTAAAATATAAAAAGGTTAGTTTATGATAAAATATTTATAAAAATAAAAATAAATAAAAATATATTAATACTTATCTATATTTAATATCAAATAGGTTTTACTTTGAAGTCAATGAGATAATTGCTATGTTGAATATTTGGATTTTGAAGATGAAAAAGAAGAATTATCGTCATTTATTATACAATGTGAAAAAGAATTAAAAACAGAAAATAATAATAGTAACTTATCTGATTTAAAAGATCATAATTGAAATTTAGCAACTCAGATTCATCAAGTCGTTTGGCATTCAGCTACTTACAATTTTACATATCCAATAGCATACTACGAAATTAATACTCTTACAGCCTATGAAATTAATAAAATACTTTTTCAACTCGCAGCTAATCTTAAATGTATTGGCATTCATACTTGTAAATCTATTTGCAATAGAGCTAGAGAAAATAGGAATCATATTAAAAGTTTCGACTGGTGAACTTTTATTTGGTCTATAGATATATTGTTGAAGTTAATATTGGAAAAAATAATTATGAAAAAGCAAAAATTATAGCAACAAATATTGATTGTAGTAAATTTACAGTACATGTAATAAATCTATCCTTTTCTAATAAACTTCAGATTAATCGTGAAGTTTTGAGACCAGTAAGACTTACTAAATTGAGTTGAAAAATTAATGATTCTTACGAATTTAAAAATCCAAAAGATAATAAATAATATGAAGCTATTATTACAAACTTTGATTCTAAAATACATACTTTTACTATTATTATATTATCTACTAAAGAAGAATAAAAAATAGAACTTAAATATCAAAGTATATATATTAGACCTCTTTATGATGATACAATAAAATGGACAAATTATAAAATAATTAATCCAATTACCGGCACGCCATAGTTTTTCATTAGTGATCCTACACATGTTTTTAAAAAACTTCAGAATAATCTTTCAAAAAGTCATATTGGAGAAGGTAATGGTCAAAATGTTAGAGAGATTATGATAGATGAAAAAGAAGTTAGTTAGCGCCATATTCAAGATGTTTATGATTATACTTGTTGAAATATAACAGTAAAAATTATAAGACTTACCAAATAACATATTTGGCTTACTTCTTAAAGTAAGATGCGAGTTGATCTTACTGAGCAAATATTATTGAAAAATGTTAAAAATGTGATGGAAATGATTGATGAATTAAAGGAAATTTCTATAGAAACAAGAGTAAGTAATAATTAAACATTAATATATATAAATATTAAATATTAAATATTAATAAAATTCTTATTTAGGAATTTATAAGATATTCTTATCTTTATCGTCAAACATTTCATAGCAATAAATCTTTGGAAGATCCTACTGATATTCATTTTCAAACTTTAAGAGAAATTATGGATTGGTTTATAATTAGAGATAAACAAAAAACTGATAAAATAAATTGGATCTCACCGTAATGCCAGTTTGATCTTCTTTTATTCATTCAAGGGTTTCTCAGGATAGTAGAAAAAGTTTTTTCTTTATGTTCAAATTCAACTATTATACTTCGTAAAGTATCACAAGATATGCTTGAAGGTCTTTTTGGTACAATTCGACAGCTTGGCAGTGATTCTTCCACCTAAATACTAAAAGGATATGGATACGCGTTAAATAAGTTCCAAGTTACTGCAAGAATGACTGCCGAAATAAAGAGCCTAAATCATGAAAAATTAAGCTATACTGAAATAAAATTTGATCATCTTCCCCGATAGTAAGTTTTCGATTATAAGCTAATTCTAAAAAAATATATACTAATTTTTTTTAATTATGACTATAGTACAGGTATAAAGTCATTAAAGGATAACATATATCCTATCTCATTAAGCCATAATATATACCTATCCAACATGACTCCTTTTATACATCAAATCTTTGAAGATTTTCTTCTAAACGATTTGTTTATGAAAAAAGTTGAAATTCCAACTTTATCTTGCAGCACTGATGTTAATCAACAGAATTAACAAGTTTTATTTTTTTAAGCTGAATGTTAGCAATTATTCAATACAATACTCTATGATAATAGGATTGTTTCTTTGCTAGAAAATTGAAAAACAGATGTTAAGAATATTGCTCTAAAATCAATTCCTAAAAAAAAGGAAGCTTTTGGATGACTAAATGGATTTCTTGTTTGGAAATTAACCTGAATAATTATTTATATTCTGGAATTTGGTTTAAACAATTTTAAGAAATTATTATTTTATGAATTATATTAGTTACATAAAGATTAATTGCATATTTTTTTGTTCATAAAGTAATAGATGAGATATTCAAAGAAAAATTTGAGAATGAAATTATACAAGAAAAAGCAAACCCTACCTTAGTTCCTAAAGACATTGTTACTTTAGATCATGCAGAAGCTTCTAAATTATTGGCTGAGTACTTTTCAAGTTGCTTAAAAGAGATTATATGATGAATTCTCATCAAAAATTTCCTATTATATGCATTTTACTTAGAAATTTTTGTACAGAAAAAGTCGAATATATTCTTAAAATAAAATTGCAAATCACAAATATCATATCTGAACCTGTATTTATTCAATTTATGTATTATCTAAAATCTTTAGTAATTAAATTATTTGAAAAGCATAATAAATTAGGACTAAATATTCTATATTATATAAAAATTAGTCTTCTTTCTAATATATATCTAAATCAATTGTTTGTTACTGTCTTGAAATCTTTAGCCTAAAATATCAATATGGAACTAGATGAAGAAGAATATAGGTTTATTTATTATAGATGTATCTCGATCTATATGAAAAGCTGTCAAAAAACTTGGAAAGGAGTTAATAATTATATTCTGAAAAAAGGTATCGCAAGTTTATGAGAAAACCTAAAAGTAATGCATTCCAATCAACCTAAAACTTCAAATTCAAAAAACAAAAGCTTACTATCATAAAGAAAGCAAACTTACCATCTAATCCTATTCATGCTTTAGAACAACTTTGTATATGGGCATAACTCGAAGAAGCAGAGGAGTTATTTACAAAGATGTTTTTAGTGTCAGAATTATTATGGTTAGTCTGGACATTTGGAATATCAAAACCATATAAAAGAAAACAAAAATTGATACCTTTAGTTATCGCTAACTTAAAGAATAAAACACCTTTTGTTAAGAAAGCACTTAGAAAAAGTACTATTTTCATAAAGTGATAATATTTAGTAAATATATAATATAATATAATAATAAAGCAATAAATAAAGAATTGAATAAAAGAATAAAACCAATTTTTTTTTTTAGTTAAAAGTTTGTATTTTCTTTAAAAAAAATGATAACTTACTCTTTATAATTAGCTTTTTAATATAAACAATTAAACTTTGAACTGATTCAGAAAATCAATAATGTATAAAAACTCTTGAAACTTTAGCAATGTATAGTTTTCATCTACAGTAATTAACTGATGAATTTTAGCTTTTAAAAATGTAATATTTTGGAAATTCTGAACTTGAAAACCTCATTTTAAATATAATTAATAATAAAATTAAAAAAAAATCTATAGAAGGATAGTTATGTTGATCAAAAATCTTATTGTGTAATCATCAAGTTAGCCCCTTACCTTTTGGTTTTATGTCATATAAATTGATTTAGGATTGCGTAAACAATAACATCAAATTGTTTACAAAAAAAATTTATTTATAGTGTTACGATACGATATTACGATATATTATTATATTATAATAATGTATTATAATATTACATTTTAATATTAATTGCTAATCCATATATGGTGGATATAAAAAATGCGGTGCAATGTTATTATATAAAAATTGTAGATCCTTTTTTTTGCCATAAAAATGTATAATCATTCATTATACAATTATACAATTAATATATGTCATGAGATATATAAGTCTATAAAAAGCTATTTATTTAAAAAAATTTACTATTTATTTGTGACTTTAAAAGTTTATATGAAGAAAAGAAAGATTTCATAGTAAGATACTATTATAATTTGCTAATTATCAGATCTATATTTTACTCAGTTTTTTGACGTTTGCTAATTCTTTTGTCACTAAATTCTACAATTGTATCATTTTTCATTGTTAGTGCATGTTCTGACGCTTCTTTTTTGAAATTTGCATTATATCTTCCAATCCAGCCTTTTATAGTTTTTATTGATGATACTTCGTCAGGTATAATCTCACCTTTTGTAACCAAATCTTTAAGATTAGCATGCATAACTTCGGGAGAATAACGATCTATAGGTCTTAAATTTTCAGCTAAAAAAAAACTTTGTAAATATTAAACAACCTTTTTTGATATACGTTTTCCTCCACCCTTATTACCGAATTTCATATTTTCTTTTAAAGTCCATTTAAGATTGAAAGGAAATTCTTGGTCAACACTAAAAAAATAAGAAAATACAATGAAGGAAGGTAAGATATATATTTTATTATATATTTGATCATTTATAATGATAAAAATATATTACCTTGCATTCTCATTAACTATCTTATTAAATTCATTATCAATAAAATCTGTAGACGTTTTGTTTGTTAAGGACACTTATTTTTTTAAAAAAAGATTAGTAATAAATTAATTACTGTGAATTTTGAATTTTGAATTAATAACAAGTAATAATTTATTTATATTACCTGGTTTTTTAGGAATCGGCATTTTCCATGGAGCTTTAGATTTAGTTAGTTTAGAAACTACTGGAAATGGTTTATAACTAGTATTGCAAAAAGAAGCAACTTGTGCAGGTGAAAAATTCATTCATGTACTAATATGAGGAAGAGAACGTATACACATATATCCTGCAAATTGACTATCTATTGACCAAATCCATTCAAACCATTTTGAAATACCAGGAATAGTTTTACATTTTTTTGTATTATTTTTTGAGTTTTTATGATTTCTAATTAATGTAATAAAATTTCTGTAATTTCTTAAAAATATATTAATAAAATTAAAACAACTATATAGATAACTTATTCTAATCTTTCTAACGATTCTATATTTTCTTGATTTAGATCATAATTTGGTTTAATATGTACTATTGATGTTCCATTAAGATCTTGAAATGTTGTTTCAATATTTGTTCCTTCGGTAAGATAGTATCTAATTCTAATATATCTTTTTATTGCATGTGCAATCTAATTATTAAAAAAAATTAATATAATATAGAAAATAATTAACACTTAATATTAAATTTACTTACTATTGCATGATGAGAATTAACTGTAATTTTTGCTTCACCTGACTCAAGAAAGATCCACTCACGTATTTCTATTTCATACCAACTATACTAATGACTTATAATTGCTATTAATTCAGAATTATAATAATGACCTTTATTATCTGAGATAATTTTAATCCAACAAGGTTTTGGATTCATTGTTTCAAATACCGTTTCAAAACATGATGCTGTAAACCAAGCATCTTGTTTAGTATCTGAACTCCAATGATCGTAAGCTTGAATTTCTAATTTTTCATTATTTTCTTTATCTTTTTGAAAGACTAAAGTTGTATGAAGTATCCATCCTCTTTTTCTGAAAAATTCACTCTTTGTTTCTCGAGCTGTTGCAAGTAAAATTCGCATTTTATAATCAACAACAATAATAGCTCCATAATCATCTAATTCTTGTAGTATAGCATTAAATTGGGCATTCAAATATGATTTATGGATTTAATGTGATAAATAACATATCAATTGTTCTTGACATTTGGTAAGTTTATCATGATGAATAATATTGAATTGTGTTAAAAGTTCTTCGAATATACTAAATAGTCTATCACATTTTAGACACTGTGAAAAATGTTGAAAATTACATTCTCCAAATGTAAATAATAAACAATAATTAATACAATCAACATGATTGGTTATACAATTTTCATTTATAACTAATTCTTCTTCATAGTATCGTTTTAGATGATGATGTAATAATTCTATTTCATAAATCCAATAATTCCAAAAAAAAATTATATATAAATATAATAATATTATTTATTAAAATTATAATAAAAAATATATCAACTAACCTGTAATATTTTATCAGAAAAGTTTATATTAATTAAATTGATCAAATCTTCAAAAGGTTGATATCCATAATCATTACATATTAAACACAATCCTCCTAAATCTTATCGATATTTGAAACGACTATTTTGTAATCAAGATATAAAGGAAGTACATTTCATTCTATCTGGATAAGTGGCTGAAAATTTTTTCCAAAGTGCATTTTTTGATCTTTAAAATAAAGTATTGGTAATTGTGTTTTGCATCAACTTTATAAGAACTCATATTTACATTTTGTTTATCAGTAAAAAATAATTCAAATTCTTTTTTTTTTATTTCAGACATTTTTGAATAAGTAACAATAGTTTTTCTAATGCAGCACAACCAGGTCCATTAATTCAGAAAAACTTTCGTGCTATATTAATAATACTAGAAAATACCTAATTATATTATAAATTTAAAATTATTATTATATTTTACATATTTGATAAGTATAATCTTTATCCTACCTCTAAATTATCAATTATTTCTTGATATGTAAATTTTTCTGTAATTATTGATAATATACATTGTTTACCATTTATTTCTCTAATATTCATATTATAGCTATTACAAAAACATTTCCAAAATATCTAAATAGTATTTATAATTGATAGGATTGGTAATATCTTCAAAAATCTATTGAAATATAAATCTTTAAGTGTTTTATGATCTTTTTCAGGATTAGGTGAGTTTGTCCAAAATTCAATCTATAAATTGATATATTTTTAATTTATTATTATTATTTTATATATATAAATTTTTATTTTATTACATTACCTTAGAAATTTTTTTATTATACAGAGTAATATTTGTATATCCTGTAGCACAAAATAATGAATGCCATGCTTATAATTCACGTTCTTGAAAATTATGATTTGAACCATATATTATACTAAGATAAGTATATAATTCAATTATATTAGTTTCTTTTTCTTTTCAACTTTGAAAAACTTGATACCACATATCAATTAACTTTCCAACTACTTTTTTTAGATGTAATTCAAATAAATGCTCCATAATTATTTTATTATTCCAATCTAAGGGCATACATATATTTGGTATAAGTATTTAGTGTAAAAAAATTGTTTCGTATATTTGTTTTAGTTTATGTAATATTATAGGATGGTCTATAACAAATAAAGTATTTCCTGAAAAGGATTTTAAAACTCCAACTTATTGCTATACAGCATTGGGTGAAATGTCTTCATATTTAGTAACAATTTGACTATCCTGAAAAATTGTGATCGAATATAAATCTTGATTTATACATTGAGAAAAAACAGATTGTTTATTTTTATATTTATAAAAAAAAGATGATAGGTAATTACAACCAATTTTGTTTGGTTTTAAACAGGTAATTTTTTCAAGAGAACTAACAAATATAATTATTTTTCTAATTCAATAATAAAAGGGCGAAAACTAACTCCTTCTAATAATTTCTGACTTGTTTCAAGTTGATTTAAATCCAAATATAAAGGTTCAGAAAATTTTGCTTTACTATTGAAAACAATTTGATATACAGATGTAATTGTTGCAGAAGCACTTGTAACAATACCACTACTTTGTCCTTTTCCTTCACAAATATAACCAGGTTGCAAAGAACTATAAATATAATGAACTACATGAAGAACAAAAGGCTATTTATTTAATAATATTGAAACTTCTAATCCTAAATGTATAAGAATGGGGTAAGTTGAATTTTCTTCTTTAGAAAAAATCTACCAATCACGTATATATAGACTATAATGAAGCTCTGGTACAATATTTCTGCAACAAGTTTGCCTGGAGTTATATTAACATTTGACATTTTTTACATCTCAGAAAATAGAGATTTTAAAATAAAAATTTTTTATTATTGTATTTAATACTGCATTTGTTATTGTAATTTCTATCAGTCACATGTGGATCAGCAATTAAATATTATAATATATATATGTAATTACCAGAATCCTTTTCTTAATTAATGTAATTAAGTTTATTAGTTTATTACTATATTAAAAAATCTAAATATTATATTGTATAACTGCTATATCAATAGATGATCATATGTTATAAAGTCAAATAATAAATAAAATATTATTGTTCATAAAATATTTAGAATTTTTTATTTATAAAAAATACGAATTTGCAAATATTTACGAATTATATATTATTCATGTGGCTTACAGATCATTCATGAATATTTGATAAATTATCTGTGAATCATTTATTTGATTTTTTACAAATATATAATAGGTATTCAGATGATCTTTTTAGCCAATGGATATCCACCTATAATCATAAATTATCCAGATCACTTCACTATATTCAAGACATTATTAGTGCTAAAAATTCAATGAAGCAAGCATCAGAAGTTATAGCAAACAAATATAAAATATCATCTCAATGGGTATAACAAATATAGAGAGAAGTTCATTTTCTGATAGATTCTAAAGAGATGGTATCATATCCACTAATAAACCCACCTTCAGATTCTAAAAAGATGGTATTAACAAATGCTGATTTGTCTTATGGAAAAAAGACAGACACCCACAAGTCCTTAAGTATCATTATTCCTAAAAATAAGGCAAAAAAGACTGGGGAGAGGAATCTAAAAGCCAAGTCTGTTTATATTTCTGAATCACCTGATATTATCCCCTTGGGATCTATTTAGACTAAGCCAACTTCAGGAAACTCAGCCGAAAGCATTCAGGGTAAAGGATTACATAGAGAAGAATTAAGAGCATTTTATGAAAAGGATGCTAAGGAAGACGAAAAAAGTAAAGCAGAGACAGCTCGCTTATTGGCTACTACCTAATAGCTCATTATAATGAATTTGCAATCTTCTACATGTGTTATTGAGTTTCACTTTAGACTTGAGAGAATTATACATTTTTTCAAACTCTTCATAACTCACTTTTTTTAATGTATCATCTTTGCTTAAACCTTGCGAAATACAGTTTGAGATCAAGAAAGTATCACATTCAGAAGTAGTTTTCGCATAATTCATCTCAAGCTTATTCTTAACCTTATGCATATTAATTGGAATAAAAAATTCTTTACCATTACACTCTAGTCTCAATTTTCGCTTTGATGCAAATAAATTATAGTTATATTTATCAAGCAATGTGTTAGGTAAAATGAGCATCAGCTTAGGATACTTAACTACTACAAATCGGCATATATAGTATATCTAGGAGTGAAATTCACTAGAACATTTCTAATAATTCTAAGGAATTCTGTAGGAGTAGTAGCAATACTTCTGAAATTATGTTTTTCTTTTGTATCAATTTCTAGCTTTGATCATTTAGATATATCCTCAGACATGATCAGAAAATTAGTACTAGGATCAACTATACCCACTGGAATCACTAAATACTTAATTTTACACTTAACAGTGATAATATCTATGACAAGTTCTTTTCTTTGAACGAAATCTATTTTCATGAGATTATCAATATACTCATCATCTGACTCAAGTACAGCAGGGTTGGTTCCTGAAAAGATGAGAAATCATTAGCTTTCAGTTCAACCTTTTCTTTAGCAGGCTTCTTAGTGTCTAGTGGGAGAGCCTGAATCATATACAGAGGAAGGATCTTTTTAAGTTCTTCTCGCAAAGCTGAACCAAGCTCACTCTGAACTATTTTATAAATAATTTGGGCTTTAAAAGAAAAAGAATCGGCAAATGTATCATCTTGCTTTATCTTACGGGTCTTTTTCTCAGATTTGCTTTTAGATCTAGATTTATTACTAGATGAAGTATTACGCTTTACTTTTATTTTGACTTGGTAATATTAACACTGATATCGCCTTCAGAATTGAAAGAACTTGTGTCAGAATCTGAACTATCACTAGATGATGATTCGCTAGAGATGTTAGAATCTGAATCTAAATCAGAACTCAAATTTATAGTAGTGAGATTAACTTTAGCTTTCTTAGACTTATTCTTCTTTTTCTTCTTTTAAGTGCATTTGCGAGAATTATGTTCAGTTCAGTTACAGTTAAAGCATTGCTATTGTGTCTTCACAGCTTTTTTAATCGCTTTAGCCACATGTAGCTTTAACTGCTTTTTTGTGAGCTTAGCAAGTTCTTCATTAGAATTAACTTCAATCTTTTTCTTTGGCTTTAGTGGCAAAATAGAATTAAAGATAGAACAAATTTTGGAGGGTTTTTCCCATAATCTATGATAAAAATCTACCTATATTTACATCTTGTAATTTTTTATGCGTTCCTGTAAAATATAGTTGGAATTACGATAAAGTCGCTTGTTAAGGCTGTTGGGATTCTGAGGATGCCATTGTATTTTTTACCAAGCTCTCAATTTCAGTTTTAGTCATCCTTGATCTATTATTATCTACATATAGATTGGCCGCCAGAAAAATTAGAAAAGAAGATGGTGTATTCTTTTGAGATAATGTAAATTTTTCTGCTTCAGCTAAGACTTTTACAATATTGTTATGCGTATCATAAAACTTAGCCATCATTTGAAGATTATACTAGTTCATAGGACTTAAACCATGAATTAATTACTTTCTTTGTTGTTTAAGTGTCATTCCAGCTAATTTACCGGTCTTTTTGATTCAGGCGGAAAACTCTTCAATACCCATATCCCCTTGCATAAGTTGATCAAAAACTACCATCTGTTTTAAGTGTTTGACGGTCATATAAGCAGTTTTGAGTAAGTATAAATATTGGCTGAATGTTATGTTAGGCGCTATTGTAACAATAGGAAATCCTTTACCAGCATTCGATGCTACTGGTGCAGTATTTGTAAACTCACCACCTGTGATAGACCAGTCTTTATTCCATATTCCATTCAGAATAATATTAGCACCAGTTGCAACCCTGCTCCAATTCTACCAATTTTGGCTCCTACTTTACCTTGAAATTCTCTAGCAGTATTCAAACCACCAATTTGATTACCACTATTTCCAGCACCTATTCCTCGAACAGTGTTCAAGTTCGCTACTCTTAAGTTGTCTGAAAAATTATTACATTTCCAATTCTTGCCTCTGATGCGAGTTTTATACTATTGCTTAGCAGGTCCTTTAAGACAAGATATTAATAAACTTAATGCCTCAGCTCTTCCTGCTATTCTACCAGTGTCTGGAGCTACATATATTCGACTAGCTACTACATATCTCTGAAAATCTCTAAAAAATCTTCTGGATCTTCTTCAGGATATTCATAAATATTGGGGGTCTGTATTCTACTATTCCTATATGTTGTATATTAGGTGGATTATTCTGAAGCGTTAAAATTTATCTCTGTAAATTTAAAATATTCTGATTGCGAGCCTGAACTTGATTCTATGAATTCCTATACTGTCCCTTCCAATTTTGTGCCTGGCGAACACAATCTGCATGTCTTCTTCTCCAGCGTTCTGTATTATTATTATAGTGTATAGTTAATCTATATGCAGTTCTCCTATACTCAGCAATTTGAGTATTCTTATGCTGAATTAATAGTCAGTAGACAAAATTTTCACGTAACAATTTATCAATACGTTCTTGCCTATTTTAAGTCAATTGTCGATACTCTCTACGTACTTCTATTTCATTTTTTAAAGCATCTATATACATCTGTATAATTCTTTCAACCTGAACGTGGAATTCATCTAATAAACATTGTAACCGTAAATTCTGATTTCTGCTATCATTTAACTGATTTCTAAGATCTTCTACCTGTCAAATTGAATTATTTAATAGGTTCTAATATTGATCCCTCTCAATTGTAATATTTTGTAAAGTAACCTGAATAGTATTTAACAAGCCTCTGATTCCATCTATAATATTGGTGAGATTTTGCATAGGGTACCAACCCCCTAATGTGATTTTCAATTTGATCTAACCCTCTATTAACATTTGCAATAAGATTAGTTATTGCCATATCTAAAGTATTTATTGGGAATTTTTTATCTATGAGAATTCAGATTCTCGCTTTAAGATTTCTAACCTTATTTTTGAGCTCTATGATTCAGCTATCTTGAATGGATTTAACCTCATCTTTGAATTTTTTATCCTGTTGTAAAACCCTAAGCTGTTTTCGCAAATCAGATATTTCTGATTTAAGTT